>JEMP01000097.1:192928-347776 GCA_000738655.1 Venturia pyrina ICMP 11032 | reverse complement strand
GTTGATGAGGGAAGTGATGCGTGTAGGTTAGGTGATCTATAATTACCTAATTATCTCCCAAACTCCTTTCCTTTGAGGAATAATCCTGAACCTCATTACAATAGTATTACGCGACGAGAAAAAGAGTAGGAAGACTCTTTATACGAACTAACTAAATACTATATTAGCATAAACTTTAGCTATAAAGAAAAGACTTCTACTATAGATTCCTACGGATACTTAGCAGAGTAAATCTAAAGTCTCTAACTTCTAGAAGTGTTCGTATAATAAGTAGATAGAATATATAAAAGACAATACAGAGATACTATTCTACACGTGTACAATTTCCTTATAACGACTATTACGACCTAGGTCTAAGACCTACCAACACGATCCATTCTTCCAAGAAAATGGACTGTTGGAAGTCTCAAGTCGCCATTCTATTTCGTCTTTCAATTCGCCTACGAAAATCAATTTCACCAGTCTTCCTGCACACTGCATGGACAAAATGCGGGTTGGTCCACTGCAAGGGTGAAACTTGATCACGTGAAAATGTCATTCGTAGCAACTACCTGCAACACCAAATTCTGGCGGTTTCGTTGATTTTTGGGTCATTCATTGCCCATTTGGGAGCCGTGCAACAATCTACCGATTCTGCTGTCTGTTGATGGCGGATTGGAACCAAGAGTGGGGGAAATTAGTGTGGTAATGGACCAGTGAGGCTCATGGTCGGACACAAAAGAGGCCGCTGCACGACTACACCCCGTAGTTTTGCGGAGGCCGCCAAAATATCGGGCCCGACCTCCTGTCCAAGCTCAACTCCACTTTGATCCCATCGACTAGATACCACCACAAACCAGAACAACAATTGCATAGAGGTCTTCGAGAATCTGAACACGCTCCGCATCATCGCATAGCCTCGCCGCCCTGTATATCAATCACTCAGAACGTTAATATGAAGGTCGTCGCTGCCATGTTCTCTTCTACCACAACCATCGAGCACCACTCCAACTGCTTGAGACGGCCCCAAACTTACGCAAGTAGCTATGGACTACGATTCTTATGAAAGTCTTTACTCTTATCAGTACATTAACCCTTCTTTGCTTACTAGTCCCACGCAAAATTATGCCGAATCATTGTCGCTCGGCGACAGCATCGACTACCTCAGACTCAGCGCCGAAAACCACCAATATAAGCTTGGAGATCCAGAGCAGACTACGGATGAATCCGGATCTGGATTTCAATACGGATCAATCCTACCAGATCTGTCCTGGTCGGATCAATTGGCACAGTCGGCAGTCTACCCGTCTCCCATAGAACCCACCAACAACTCTTACAGCGGTAACCCCTATCAACCACAGGAAGCAGTCACTGGACAAAACAATTATTCTACACTGGATCAGACACTATTAGGGGGCAATATCAACCTGTTCTCATTCGAAACTGGACCTAGCATTGTTTTGACAGGTATGCTACGTATCACAGCCTAGCCACTTGATTAGATTAAACGCTGATCCATATATCAGAAAACAGGAATGTTATCGACTTAAACCCGAACGGCTCCTATTCGCCTCTCTTCTCCTTCTCACAGCCCCCTTTCTCTTCGACTCAAGAATATCCGAAACGCAGGACTTCACAGTCTCCCGGCCACACCGTAGATCTTCTTCAGCAATTGATCACACCTGCCGCCTGTCACAGTCATAATCTGCAAGGAGAAGAGTATGGTCCAGAAAAAGTGACACGGCCAAAAGAGGTCCTCGAAGCCTGGTACATACAACATCGTTTCCATGCATATCCTTCTTTGGATGAGAAAAGAGAACTGGCCAGACTTTCTGGGAAATCTACCAAGCAAGTCAGTACTTGGTTCAGCAATAAGCGTACCCGCGATAGTGAAGGTGAATCTTCCATTCTCACCCAATTAACGAGGTCATAAATACTAACAAGCGCATTGCACAGCCGGGATATCCTGCAGCAATGGAGCCGACCGCAGGTCAGTTGAGCTATATCAAGGCTCTTTTAACCCTGTCAACCCTGTCAACCCGATACATGTCGCCAATAAGAATTGCTCTAGCTATGTTACTCAGGCAAGAAGGAAAGGAAAACGTCGGGCTGTCAACGTGGATTCAAGCACTAAGCTACCATCACCTCCACAATCGCCTGAAAAGAGCATGTCTAGGCCTTGGCCTTGCACTTCCGTTTCTTGCACAAACTCTGCGAGAAATTTGTACGAATGGAAGAGGCACGAGGCGACCCATGTCCCCGGCTCTTGGATCTGTATGCCTGAAGGCACTCCAGTTGTGAACGATACTTGTGTGATCTGTGGGATTGTTGACCCACCAGTCTCTCATTTTCGTTCACATCATAACCTTGACAGTTGCCTCGCAAAAGCAAGCGCCGAAAGGGAATTCTCTCGAAAAGACAAGCTGAACGACCACATTCTGAGAGTCCATCTCCGGGAGAATTCAACATCTGCTCCGAAGGCTCCAATCCTTGCTAGATCAGTATTGCTTGAGCACTGGAAACACGAACCCGCGAGTCGTCAAGCTCGTTGGTGCGGATTTTGTCAGGAGTACTGCCCGAATTGGCCCGAACGATTGACCCATGTCGCGGCTCATCTTCAGAGTGGGTGTGAAATATCTCCATGGGTTCCAGTTTTCTAGTCTCTTCGAACGAATTGCGCATAGCTAGCGTCCCGAAATTATTTATGAGCGCTGTTATGGAATTGGGATTTTTGATTTTCGCTTACGCGCTACAACATTTCATGATTGCTCCTCTCTTCTTTCGGCTTGCCATGTCCAACTCGTGATTCATCACACTATTGTTCTTGTTCTGGTAAGTCAGAGTGTACATTCAGGCCCCACAACCAGGTTCGAATCGCAGAGCGCCTTGCGCATCACACGACATTCGCCTTGTTTGATGGGAATCTTCTTCTTGTGCTGTCAGGAACTGGGTACCAAAATATACAACACTGGTGTCCAGCGCTACCTAACCTATCATGATTTCACAAGAACCCTTGGATCTTAGGTACTTTCAAGGAGACACTGCAAACCACTTTCTCGAATACAATCCGGCACACGCTCGTCTGGACTACAACGACTGAAAGGCGGGTATTCGACACGAGGGCGGGTTTGGTTCTATGCGCGCGTGATCTACAACCTTTCCCAGTGAAGAGCCGACAACAGTTCGACCATACTTTGACCTCTCCTTTAGCCAGTCCCTCCCTTATCTCCCCTCTCCACTTCGCTAACAACAGCACTGCCGCGTTGCCCAACAATCCATCTTCCCGGATGCCAAATCGCTAAGATCCACACCGCAAGTACAACAGGCGCGAACTCCAAAGCCCCGAAGAACGCCTCATGCGTACTCAGATAACCCAAGACACCCTGAGTCGTCTCCGCCAACCGAAAAATGATGCGTAAAAAGATAAACAAACTAGCAACATACAAGGCAATCACAAACGTCCTCTTTCCGCCCAATTTCGGCCCAATGGCTCTATCTCTGACCAGAGATGCGATAAGAAGTCCCAAGACAACCAGGAAGATGAAGAATGCGAAGGTCTGAAATGCGAGACCTGCGAGCAGAATGTTGTTCGCCGTTGCTGGATCTTCGTCATCTGATTCCGCCTTCCCGATCAATGCAGCACCTGCGACTTGCATCCCCGTACTCAAAACATCGCAAGCCACGAAACCCCACAGTAGTAACTTGGGCCTCAACCATCTCCCCTTACTCGACGTGTATCCCGCTCCTCTGGCCCACGCAATCAATTTATTCAGACAAACGTAAATCGAAGCCGTCAAAAACACGGGAGCAGTGACGATGAAAAAGTATTGGAGGATAAAGTAGATGACGTTGTATGGATCTTTCTTTGCGCTCAGGGAGCGGGATGCGTAGCCGAAGGTTTCGAGGAGGATGCTGAAGAGGAGGGGGAGGAGGAAGTAGGTTTTTTGTTTTAGGGTCTGGTATGTGTGGGCGAGGAGGGCGAGGGTGAAGAGGGTGAGGGCGAGGATGCAGAGGGGGAAGTTTGGGGTGTAGCCGTAGATTATTATTCTGGGGTTCTGTTAGTAGGGGGTTTGGGCTGGAATCTGCGTGGTGGTTCTGATGGAGCTGCCCTTCGAGGCTGTCGTTGCTCTGTGTAATTGAAGAACGATATCGATGAATATCTGGCAACAATACTTTTTGAGGTTGCTAGGGATTTGTCGATGTTCGGATGAAGCTAAAGCCACTATGAGGACGATGATTGGATACTTACCCCGCGTCATCAGGACCTCCCGGATTCTCAAAGTTTGGATCGATATAACCTCGTGGGGCCGACATTATATCGTCTGGCGTTTGTGAATTTGAGAGGGAAACTATTCAGTCGGGCCTACACCCTCGAGCACACCCCTTTCCTTACTGTACAAAACCTCGAAATGAGGTGATGCCTTGATGGTTGATTTCCAGGAATTTTAAGCGAACGGATTTATTCTCCGGACCTGTTACATTGCTTAGAGATGCCAGCGGGAAGCGAGATTTCCATACGCCCAGAGAAAGCTGATGGTGCCTTGGTGTATCATTCTGCGATCGAAGATTGCTGTAAATATTGTTAATGACTCGGGTCTTTGCCTAGAGAGGAAACGGGTCTACTCATGTTATCATGTGATATTATAACGAAAGATTTCCAAACCGTGCATTTCCAATTTCCGTTCATCAACAATGTGTTCTCGTGGAAATTGTCGAGGAGGGGTGTATCTCTCTTTATCCCTCCCATGCCTAGACTTCATATTTCTGGTTGACTAGGCTGGGATTGTACCGGTTGCTGATTGGTTGCGGATCTATTACTCACTTTGCGGGTGAGCGCGTAGTCCTTACTGTCGTGTTGCAACGAGAGATGCCAAATTGCTGACGGTGATACCCAACATCATTTTGGATCGCGAAATGTCATTCAATTCCCACAGAGATTCTGCGAGTCCTCGGTGGCTAGGAAGTTAGGAAGTTACTAGTACTACTGAAGGGCATCACGAGATGGAGGAAATGTGAAAAGGCTCTGTTCGATAGAGGAGAGCCAATAGATGAAGATTACTCATGGGTGGAGTCTTTTTGAAATTGCTATAGAAAAAAGGGCCGGAAAAGCCGTTGATGAGGGAAGTGAAGAACGTGCGGCACATTGCTCCTCGAGGCTTGAAGAAAAGATGATCAAGAACCAAAAACGCCGATGCTTTTCCCAGTCTAAGTGATATCACGCACTATCATAAGTCATCCCAAAGAAAATATACCATCACAGGCGCATCGTCAATCGCTCACCCAGCGCGCCAACACACCTACTCCAAATCGCAACACCCATCCCCCTCCTCCAAAACCGGTCCAAACCCCACCGGATTCCTGCCAATAACATAAATATGTTGCATCTGTTTTTTACTCCTCTGCTTCTTTACCCACTTCCCCAGCCTCGCCAGATCCACCGTTGCGATAAACACTTTAGCCGTATTACCATTGTTCTTAGTGACAGCACTAGGTCTCCGACTCGCAATGATCTTTTCGTTTGGGTTGGGAGTTGCTGGGACATTGTCTTTGTAATTGGGATTGGAATTGGGCAATTCCATAAAGACGGAGACTTTGCATTCGGTGCCGTGGATGGGGACGCGGACGTAATTTTCGAATTCTGGTGATGAGGATATTGGGTCAGTGGTTATTCGAAAGTGGCATCGAACAGACATGTCGAAGGAGGTTCAATACCTTTCTTGAATGTATCTTTGTCTTCGCACCATAGTTTTCTCTCCAAGGGATCATAGACCACTATCTGGCCTACTTTTTTGTCACCCCTATCGGTTATCCTGGAGAATATGGACATCCTCGAAACTGTAGAGCGATCTGTATTTGTCCTGTGCAAATGCCCCGGGCCCGAGAGAGTTTGTGTGAGTGTCGCCATTGTTAATTGCCGGTGCGCCTTTATAGGTGTGTGCTCCTTTTGAAGTATGAGTTGAATTCACTCGGTTACGCTCAGGGAAGTGTTGTGATGCCCAATGTGTATCGTAGGCACTTGTCAGGCTTGAAAGAATTATGGATTGCAGAGGCAAAACTGGGCGCATGTAAATGATTGATATCAAATTTTGGTACCAACGTGGGCTTTTGGCATTGGAGATGTCGAGAGGGGAGGCCGGGTGCGATAAACCAAGGCAAGCGAATATGCGGTGTGCATGTAATGGTTGGTGGCTCGGTGGGACTGCTGGCATAGCCTCGAACGATTACTCCCTAACTTCAAGTAAGGCCTGCCACTGAATGCGATCATTACCCGACTTTATGAGATCACTTCAACTCACAGGAATAGAAGTCCAGGCGGTCAACTGCTCGTCTCCAGTAATTCGAGAATGAAACATGAACTTCGCAGTCAATTAACACACCTGAGGGGATGGCCATGTGCCGGTGACTCCGCTCTCCAGTGCAGCACCTCGTTCTGTTCTGCAGCACACGGCAGTCTTTATGGACCAACCATAGAGTTTTGATGCAGATTTCTGCGATGCCGGTTAGCTTACATGCAGCAGCGTAGGCAAAGCGAATAGGAATGATGTATTGTCCCGGGCGCAGCAAACGCTGCCCACCTTTACAACCGCTGTTATCTGAAAAGATAGCAAAGGCAGCTTTGCATGTCAAGACTTGAGTTATGTCCGATAGGATTGTTTAGTGCCATGGAGGAGATAGTGTCGTTGCCAAATCATCAGCCTTTTGTTGGGTACAAATCCAGGTAACTCGCCTGGTCATGCGCGGACGGGAATGGGCTTTATGACAAAGGACGCAATACTTTTGTAGGTCAGTTACAAAAATCCTTCTCATGACTATTTTCGAGAAGGGTACTGATCGTGAGTAAGGTCTCACCAGCTTGATAAGCTCACACCCAGCTTGGAGGACGTGGAGAATGTCCTAGGCTAATGAGGAGACCTACGATTCGTTGCGCGACACTCATCTCTGATATGTTGCATCAACCGGTCATCTCGTTCTGGAGAAGTCGCCTAGGTTGCAGGCGCTACTCCGCACAATGCGCTTCATCCCACCCCATCGTTGCATAGCAGTCGCGCCTTTTTCGCAAAATCTCGAAGAAAGACGGCTGGAACGGATCGTCGCGCCAGCAGCCGCAAGCTGAGCAATGCGGGAAACGCTGCTAGATAGGATGTTATATTAAAGTGAGCTGAAATCCTGGTTCTTAGGTCAAAATTGAGTTTCTTGCGATCTTCGTTGCTAAACCATAAACTTAAGCAAGATCCTCGCGACTGTGATAATGGAGACCGTCCCTTCCCCAGATCCCTCCTCCGCTCAAACGACCCCCACTCTCGAGAATAGTAGTACTTTCTCACGACACAAAAGGCACCCATCCTCGACGACGTTCGCCAGTCTGTACGAGGACCCATGGGACAAGCAATGCGTGCTATCGTTAGGTAGGATTCGTACAATGGCTCAGGAGCTTATGCTAAACGTCTTGAAGATGGCGGTGGTATCCGAGGCTATTCCAGCCTCATCATCCTCCGCGAACTCATGGAAAAGGTCAAGACCATCGAGACTAGAGGACTTTCGGGCAGGGCAAAAGAAGATCATTCCAGTTACGACCCTCACACATACATACCATGCATCCACAATACCGAAGGGGTGAACAAAACGACAGGGGCGCAAACGGGCCATATGTCTTGTGGCTCCTCGTGTCGTTACTTACCTGCTCATTATTTCGACTACGTTGGAGGTACGAGCACGGGTGGCCTTATCAGCATTATGCTCGGTAGACTGCGAATGAGTGTTGAAGATTGTATGCGGGAATATGAAAAGCTGTCTGACGATATCTTTGGACATCCACGATTGGCTTCCGTAAAAGGGCCTGTTCCATGGCTGAGGGACAAGTACGATGGCGAGACAATTCAGAAGGCTGTCGAGGATGTGATAAGCAGGCGAATGTCGCCAGAAGAGCGCAAGGCTGGGGCAGGCAGTTTCAATTCTCCTCCTGGGCTTTGTCGAACGTGAGTTCCGTGCAACTGTGATGAATCATGTGCTGAGCTGATTATTGTCCAGGGTGGTCTTCGCTTATTCGTCAAAAATTTCCAACAGCATGAGTGAATACAGCTCCACTCGACAAGAAAAACGTGCTGTCGATTCCGAGGACTCCGCACCCTACATCTTTCGTAGCTATGACCACTGGGCAAGTAGCCCGCCAGCCATCAACGAGCGCAACCCGGGCTTCGCACATAATGTGGCCATCTGGGAGGCTGCCAGAGCAACAACAGCGGCTCCGCTCTACTTTGATCCGATCAAGATTGGGAATCGGAAGTTCGGAGACGGTGGCTTTGGCAACAACAATCCTGCAGAAGAAATGATGGCAGAGGTTTCAAGCATGAACGGAAGTGATTTGAGCAGTATCGCCTTGCTTGTCAGCGTTGGGACTGGCGAAATTCCTATATCGAGGCTAGAGGATGGAATACTCCAAAAGTATATTGCATACTTCAACGCTGCCCGAAAGCTAGCTTCCGATGCCGAGAGCGCGCATATGCGTCTGATCGGGTGGCAAAGAAATGCCGGTTTGCCTTACCACCGTTTCAATGTCCCGCTAGGGACTGGTCTCGAAAAGATCAAGTTGGACGAATGGAAGAAATCTCCAAAGTGGTATCAAAGGCATCAAGAAAGCACTATCGAAACGATTCGAAAAGCTACAGAGGAGTACTGCGCACGGGACGATATTCAACAGCACCTGGGGGAAGTTGCCGAAATCTTGGTTCAGCATAGACGCAGTCGGCGGAATCATGAACTTTGGCCACTGGTGTCACGAGGCGAGCAGTATCGTTGTACTTTTGATAAATGCAGGATGTGCCAGCAGGTCGTTCCGCGAAAAGAGGACTTGGAATGGCACTTGCGGATGAAGCATGGACTGAAAGGCGGTAAGGTAATGGAGTGGTTTGTTCAGCAAGGTTTATGTCCTCCAAAGGAATCGTCGAAACCAACTCGTGTGGATGGATCTGAGGGAGGCTAAAGGGACAAACGGCCGGCGTATCAGACGAGGTGTACAATAGAACATGGTAGTGTACCATGTCCATCTGAGAGGCCAACGCATTCAAGGTGTGATAACAAGTGGTGATGCTAATTCTTCCGTCGTGCTTGTATGGGCTTCTTGGGGGTGGTCGTGACACGTTTAGCCGGTGCTTTGGTAGCCTTTTTAGCCGGACTCTTTTCGACAATATCTTTCTTTCCCGTCTTCGTTTTGTCTTTTGCAACAGATTTGATTGTGGTTTTCGGTGACTTCGCAGCCCGAGACTTTGCCTTGGGGTCTGCATTTTGCACCGCAACCTCTGTATTTTCCTTGCTCAAGGTCCATCCTTTCCAAGTAAGAGCAATCTCTTGCTCCAGGCCATTTCCATCACGTTCCTTCTCTTGAGTCTGCGGTGTGAACCGATTCGTCACTCCCATCCCTTCCAAACCTTGCTGTGCTGCTTCGTGGTTCCAGATGAATTGCAGCACAGTTCCCTCAGCGGTGACCTGCAGAAAACCCATGGGTAGATGACTCCTGATCAGGGCGTCTCTCATGCCTTTTGTAGCCTGATTCGTCGCAACAAGGAAGCCCAAGACGCCGCCACCTCTCCATCCTGCAGGTGCTCCTGGAAACGCACCTTCCAGTTCCCGCACATTAGCTGGAGTCAAGCCTTTGTTGTGGGCCTTGCATTGGAGGAGTACCCGGATGGGTTTCGGTAGTGAAGGGACAGTCCAGTGGCCGAGAAGATCAATGCCAAAGTCCGAGGCTCGTCCGGTGCGTGTGAGACGGAGACCAAGGCTTTGTAGAGAGGAAGAGACGGTGTATTCGTAGTGGGTGCCTACGTAGACGGTCGAGGTTTCTGCCAGCTCGAGACGTTTGGCATAATTGAGGAAGGAGCTGAGGTCATTGTGCTGATCTGATCCATGTGCTATAGCATTCGACTTCTCCAGGACTTTGAGCTTCTTCTTCTTTGGAGCCTTCTCCAAGCTCTTCACCGGTTTCTTCTCATTCTTGTCGCCTCCATCTGTCTTGACCTTCCCCTTCTTGTCGCCTCCATCTGTCTTGACCTTCCCCTTCTTGTCGCCTCCATCCGCCTTGACCTTCCCCAAGGCACCCTTTGTCCGGTATGATCTCGATGCAACGGCGTTGAGTATTTTGCTCCTCAGAACATGGCGACGGAGCATTGATGAAGCGAATCATGGAAGATCTGGATGCGACGCGTCTTGATTCTGTAGTCGCGTCCAAGCTGTCGTATTCTGCAGTCTCGTCCTCGTCAAAGCGGAAGGAAGCTATCCGTCGCCCATCTTGAACTCGAACTCGAACTCGAACTCCACAGCTTCACCTCTCACCCCTTCACACTCATGATTCACACCCTCTGACACCATCGACACAGCTCTCACACAATACCTGACTTCTGAACTCAGCCCTCTACCACAATGGCCCATCTCTCAACTCCCCCAGCAACAATGGCACCCGCAACAACCGACTCTCTCACACAACTCCAGGACTGCTTCGACCAGCTCCTCACCCAGATGTTCGCCTCCATCCGTTACATAGACACCCACCACCCCTACTCTCAAATAGAAGGCCAATCAGACCAATCTCCAGCTACGACCGCAATAACACAGCCCCAACCACCGATACAAACCACGCTACCAATACACCCCTCTTCAAATGCGGTATCAGATCCCGCGCAACCCCCTCCGCCTCCTCCGGCTCAGACTGAAGCCGAAATTCGGTTTACCTCTCGATCCGCCTTTCGTCCGACCCTGCAAGAGTTAGCTCAGGATCTAGTGCTGAAAGAGCAACAGATTGAGTATCTGATTGATACTTTACCAGGCATCGGTACCTCACAGTTATCGCAGGAAGCACGGATAAGAGAACTGGAGCAGGAATTGAAGGACGTGAGTGAAGAGAGGAAGAAATGGGTTGCTGTTCAGGAAGATTTGGTGGAGAAGGTAGAGGGGGTCATCAAGGGCGTAAGAAGAGTTTGAATTTGTCTTTGATAAGGGAGGCAAACAGACACAGCCTTGATAACTGTGCTCGTTAGTATCCAAGAGTTTCCAGGAAGAATTATACGATACACCACGGGAAAGACCTATATGTTGAGCCAGGGGGTTGAGGGGAGAGATGGTTATGGAATGGGCCGCGAACCTTACTGTGCGACCTGAATTCCGCTTCAAAAAAAGGTTGCCAATACAAGATAAACTACTAGATTCCTGGAGCCTGCACCCAAGCGAGGCTGGAGGATCTGGAAGGTCAGTCATGGGGGTGCGCTGCTTACTCAGTCCGAACCCCAAGTAAAGAGAACAAAGCAGAGCTAGGAGCTTGGGAGCTCCCTTTGAAGTTGGAGAGAAAGTATCTCCCTGTAGACAAGAAGCAACACCTCGACGACGAAGGGCTAACCCTATCAAACGATTCTACCTAGGATATCACATCAGCCGCAGAACACAATCAAGCACATCTCGACCCAGGTACAGGAAACCCCGAAATTCGAAAGTTCTAGGGATCTCGACTGAAATCTTGTCCCAAAATAAACCTGCAAGAACTCAATTCAAGATATGATATCAATTCCAGGAACCGTTCTTCACCAAACTGATGTACATGTTTTATTGATTTCAACAATTCGCGGTTCCTGCTGCTAGTCTACTACCAAAAACTACATATTCCCTGAACGATCTTTTCTTCAAATTCAGTTGGTATGGCCACATTAGATTATTCTCATTTTCCCAAATCTGAACTTGCGCCGATCCGTGTAGCAATCCATGAAACCACAATCCAAGGCGTTTAGATTCGACAGGCAAATGCTTTAGATAGTAGTGTTCATCCAGAATGAAAGTTGGGTAGAATACGAAAGAGGAAGAAAAGAGAGATTCAGCCAATCTATCAACAAAAATCCGCTGGACATGCGGTCAATCAATCAACAAATCTTTTTCAAAGCAGTATGTTTGCCAAAGATGAAAACAGGCGTCAAAAAAAAAAGAGAGGAGGACAATAGCACATACACTTCAGATGATTCTTGGTACTTGAAACGAATCTTCAAAAAGGGGGAATATCAACGCCACTTCTCCAACCTATTTTACACCCAAAACACCCATTCAGAATCACCATATTTCAGATCGGGCCTAATAATCAAACCGGTCAGGTAGTACGGCTGGCGCTACAAGACTCCAAGAATAAATACCGTAACAAACCCAACTGCTCACAATCTTCACCCAGCTGGCCCAATACGTCCTTCCAACAGGAACAAAACTTTGGTCCTTCTCAGGCTTAACATTCATCGTGAGGAGCGTAGCCACCCACGCTGTTGCCAGCAGGAAAATTATGTGGAACATCGTGTAGTTGTACTGCGTGCTATTCCTCTCATCATCCCGTGGTGCTACACCAGCGTCCGAATCAGCATCGCTGTCATCGTCGTCCATGGCACTAGCTGGGAGAGAACCACTTTCTACCGCAGCTCTCAGGGCAGCGGCGCGCATCTCGCGGCGAGACGACGGTTGTTGGGAGACAAGTCCATGCTCGTAGTCCTCGGTTGGGAGGGAGCTGTATGAATTTCCCCTGGCTCCAAGTGCGAGTCCGTAAGTTGCAGCGCGAGTGGTTGTCCATGCCACTGTGAGGAATGTAACAATTGCGCCTAGGACGATGGAGGATGTTCGAATCCCACGGGCTCGAACCAGCGGGTTGCAGTGGCGATCATCTGGTTCCATACCAACAGCAGACATGGTCAGATACGTGCAGTAAACAGCCACCATGGCTGACTGGCAGAGGCCAGCGCGAGGATTATACGATTGTATGACGGGATGAATCGAAAGGACCGAGATTATGAGGCAGAAGATGAGGTTTATCTAAAGTTGTTAGCAGTATTAATATTGAAATCCTGAGCAGAACGCACAGTAATTGCAGCTTGATTCATCGAACATCCCCCTCCAGCAAAGAAGATATACATGACAATTGTCATGGCAATCGAAGCAATGTACATGCTGACCGTGGATCCAACCAACAAGACCTGCCACATTCTGGATTCTGTCGCATCGATTCGTTCGAGGCAGTGCTCTGCCCAAGTATGCGCAAGATCCACCAAGAGGATTAAGCCAATGAGGAGGAAAAGCATGGCGCCAATTAAGGCAACATAGTTGCCCCAGGTGATAAAGAAGCCATCCGGAATCAAAAAGGTAATCACGATCAAGCTCAGCCATGCAATAATCTTTGGTCCCCAGAAACCATTCTGGATAGCAGCCCTCCCGTCCTTCGAGGACTGTACTCCGAGTAACATAATGGCGAGGAGAAAATGGAAGGAGCCCAGGGCGAAGTTCATGCGGTGGATGGCGACGAATCCATAGCAGTCCTTTCCGGCGCAGGATATCTTCATGTAATCGAGTGTGAGATGTTGGAGTTTCTTCAGGGCCCAATCCGTGAGCATAAGCCATGAAACAATTGAGTTCACGAGTAGGATGAGGGCGTAGGCGATACGGGTTGCGATGCTATTATATTGTCAGGAAGGCTCTGCAACGTCAGTATGGGATCTGTACCTATTATTGCATTTGCCACAAGCCGAACATACTGCAGAGCAAGTGGCAGCTCCGCAACATGAAGCAGCAAATCCGGCTACCTAGAGGGCTGGTCAGCTCCGGCGCAAACAACGAAGTTGAGTGGGATCTCATACTGAGCCGAGACTGGGCACCGCAAGTAGCGGTATGGATAGGAGAGCGCCCATTGTTGGATAAGTTGTGTACAAGAGGATCGGTGGTGGTTGTCTCTTGCTTTGCGCAGTGAGGTCGAGAGACAATGAGAGGCGCAATTGCAGGCTATGAGCGTCACAGCCAGTGATAGCGCGAAACGTGACTGCCTGGGTTTTCGGGCATCAAAACGGGCCGCCGCAACTCTTTTGACAGCCTAACAAGAACAACAACATTGAAACCATTCTTTGGCTTTCAACAACTTGAATCCCCTATCTGCCTCATGAAAAAGGTCCTGTCCCAAACAAACTAATGAATCAGATCCTCCATAAGTCGAATTCCGCCTCCAGATCCTACCTTTTCTTGGACGCGTTGGAAGTATTGTAGGGGTGTCGATGTCGACATAGGGAGTATATGCCGCTGTGATGGTCATGTCTTGGTCCAAAAGACTTCTCGGACATCCGCGACCGGGTTTGCTACAGGTGGCAAAGACATTTGCAGGGCCTTAGAAGCACCGAACCACAATAGTCAAGCCTTGATGTACAAGGAGTCAGCAAATTTCCACCTGGTGGTGGATTCGTTCTCAAACTCACAGTAGAGTCATAAGAGCTGATGCTCGATCGTCTCGTATCTTATCTGGTCTAACATGCTGCCACGCGCTGATAGGACGAGGCTCAGCCTGGTCACATGATGCCTCTCTAACATCAATTTCCGCCCTTCGCTGGGTCGAGTCTTTCTGTAAGTAGGAATTCATGTCATGTAGAAGAACTGTAAACGAAAATCCAAAGCCATTGCTGTTGAGCCTCTACCCGTGACCAGTCTTTCCAGCCTTGACCTCGGCTCCTGTTCTTTCATCCCGCTAATCCAAGCTCCAAAGAAAGCTCCCAACCTTCTCACCTCAACTCCTCGCAATTGCCCTCCCATATCCTTCACCCCAAAAATCCCCCAAAACATGTCCGGCCCAGGCAATCCCCTCGAAAAAACCCATGCCTCCTCCCTCCCCACCATCTCCAAAACCGTCTACCCCATAGCCGGCATCTTAACAACCGTCTACGGTCTCTCCGAACTCCCCCAAAATATATCCGAAATATCCTGTCTATGGCTCCTCCACCCGCGTCTCCAAACGCAAGCCTCCATGGCCCCTCTCGCCGCCCAATCAATACACAACTGGAACTCGCGGCGGGGAAATTCAGGAAAAGGTCTCATCGCGATATCCTTTGATCAACGGAATCACGGTAGTAGACTTGTGGATAAAATGGCGAATGAGTCGTGGAGACAGGGTAATGAACGGCATGCGCAGGATATGTTCTCTTGTTATCAGGGGACCTCACAGGATTGTTCGTTGTTGCTGACGCATTTGTCGTCGTACCTGCCTCAATCGCTACCACCGTTCAAAGAGCATTTGGTTCTGGGGATCTCGCTGGGTGGACATGCGGCGTGGCATTGCCTTCTCTCTGATCCAAGGATAACGGCTGGTGTTGTTATTATTGGGTGTCCTGATTATCAGAGATTGATGTTGCAGAGGGCTGAGAAATCGAGGAGGAAGACGTTTGGGCCGGATTTCCTGGGGAGCACGGATTACCCTAATGCGCTGGTTGCTGCGGTTGATGCGTTTGATCCTGCTGGACTGTTTTTACCAAGGGAGTTAAAGGGCCCGAATGTTGTTCCTGCTGGTATTGCTTCGGTGGTTCCGAACGCTTCAATTCAAGCTTCGACGGCTACGCTTCTGACTTCAAAGCTGCAGAATAAGAAGATTTTGTTGCAATCTGGTGGCGCGGATAAGCTGGTTCCGCATACTTGTGGAGAGACCTTCCTAAGGTTTTTGAAGACAGCAGCGGGCAGTTGGTGGAAGGACAATGGTCTCGTGCTTGACGATCGGGTTTATGAGGGTGTCGGGCATGAGACTACTCCACAGATGGCGAAAGAGGCTGTGGAGTGGATCGGAGATATACTTGCCGGCGACATACATGTTGGTGGGGTCAAGGAGAGTAGAATTTAGGCCCATCAATTGACCTTTGAACGAAAGAAAAAAAGATTATACCTGAAAACGCTCTGCAATTGAACTTATGCGGTCATTCGTAAGTCTGAATGCCCGATCTTTACAGGACGAACAACTCGAGAAGCACTTGGCGGCGGCGACCTGGATCCGAATCATACCGAAGTGCAGGGATGCAACACAGCATCTAAGCTACATACATGACCACTGGATCATTCACAGGTTAGGCGCTTGTTACTACGCCTCAGCCATCCTAAGGGCCCCTTCGATAACAAAGTAAGTCAGGCATTGATGGATGGTTGTGAGCTTGGAGAGCAAAATTGGCGCGCTGTTGACCTACTGAAAGTTGCGTGCTGGGGAATATGAACTCCGTTTTCATGGAATGTGTCTGGTCGAATTGCTCGAGTGAGTTGACTTTGTCAATCTGTCCTTGTATTGAAATAAGGCTACGTGTGTTTGAATCTTGATAGTCGTTGTGGCGGAGAGACGCAAAATGAACGACTGATTATGGCTGTATGTTGACAGTGGTTGAGCTAATGGAGAATGAAGGATTCAAAAATAGCTATGCTAGTTGATATATTTTCGATAATTGGGACATGAAGGTTCTCGATCTCTTCATTACTGTCTGCGCAACGCGAGGCTGAAGTTAGTGGTCCAAATCCATGTCACCTAGCGACTCCAAATTCAATGACCATATACTCCTTCATTCAGGCCCAAAATAATAAGCCCATGTTGGTAGCCTAGAGTCATGATCCATTCGCCAATATGCGACCTCAATTCCTGTCTCGAAATTCTTAGCCGTCTCCGTGCGCTGTTCATATTATAAAGGTTAACAGTCCGCGTGTCCTTTCGCATTTTCCCCTGCTTCGTATTTTCGAATATTCTCACCGTCCCATAAACATAGTAGTTTATAATGAATCGATATTCTGTTCGCTTTCATCCCTTGCTCTAAATCCCTGTCTCTGTCTCTCCTCAATGTGATGAAACGCTGATATCCAATGGATGAACAAAGTGTGACAAACGAAAAAAAATCAAAATTTGAGTGATGGTTGGGAAGATGGAATGAACCAAGAGGCCAAATTCGCATAGGATTCAACTCCCGAAACTTGAAGCGCAGACAGCCTGATTCAAGGCAGAAAGATGATCTTCATTTTTCATTCGGGATCGAAATATCGCGCGGGTATAGCAAGGCCATGGGCATGTCATTTCTTGCTCTTTCTAATGGCGAGATGAAGAGGACGCATAGTCACAGAACGCTCATATGGCTGACTGGAAGGGGGGCAAGATCCAAGGTCACTGATTTTGAAACGTAATGTGTCTATGTTTAAAAGCCTGGGATAGCAAAAGTGAGCTTGGGAGGATCGATTGATAGGAATGTTAGATGTTGTTGAAGGAGGCAGGGAGGTCAGTCGTCGACCTCTCCTTTCTATATCCCGAGCTTCGGCCGAGGCTGAACCGAAATTGTAAGCTACTCAGCTGTTCGACATCCTCATTCAACCCTGTACAGCTTAATAATCACAGAAAGGGCGTGCGAGTTGTCTAGAATACAAGAAGTTGCGGTATGGAAGATCTAGAAGCTCCAGACTCTTTCAAGCAGAAATCCACAAGAATGACGCAAAGATATGGGACGGAACAGGCATCCGAAGAGATTTCATATAAATCTATCTTTCTAGCTGAACAGCCATCCATTCACCTTTCAGTAACGAATTCATCATGGCTCAACCAACCGAGACGAAGCAATGGGTGACCAAGCAGGATGGAATCAACAAATTGGAGCAGGAGACAGCATCATTGCCAAAGTTGGCCAATGGTGAAGTATTGGTCAAGGTGCTTGCTGTATCTCTGAATTATCGGGATACTGAGGGTATGTAATTCTCCGGTCAATCAAGGCCGCTTGTTATCGAAATCCATCGACAGAGCAACAATACTGCTTTCTTGAACTTCGAGATCGATCTCGATAAATGTCCGGCTATTCAGAAGGTGCTTGAATCCGCTGACAGTGCTTTTGTAGTGATTAGAGGTGAATACAACCACCACAAAACAGTCTCCCAAGGATCCGTAGGTCTAGTTCCCTGCTCAGATATGTGCGGGACCATCATACAATCCGCCAGCGAGAAATTCAGCACGGGCGAAAGAGTCCTCAGCATCTTCAACCAGACCCACACGACCGGCCAAGTCGTGGAGGAAAACATGGCTTCGGGACTTGGCCTTCCGACTCCAGGAGTCCTTACTGAATACCGCATTTTCCCTGATTATGGGCTCGTCAAGACCCCGAATTATCTTTCTGATGAACAAGCTTCGACATTGGCAATTGCGGCTGTGACTTCATGGATGAGTATCAATTGGAACCAACCCATCGGCGACCACTTGCGCGGACAAGAAAAAACCGTCCTTTTGCAAGGAACAGGCGGTGTTTCCATTGCAGGACTCCAGATAGCAAAAGCTTGCGGGATGAAAAGTAGGGGCTCACATGTTCCCATTACTAAGAAGAAGGTATGAACTAACTGCCACCCCAGCGATCATAACCTCCTCTTCCGACCAAAAATTGGAACAAGCCAAAGCTTTGGGGGCAACTCATACCATCAATTACAAGACAGATCCAAACTGGGATACCACAGTCCTACATCTCACCAACAACAAAGGCGCCGATATCATTCTCGAAACCGGCGGCGCATTGACTCTCCCCAAGTCATTTTCTTGCGTCGCGTTTGGTGGGACCATCGCCGCGATTGGTTATCTAGGTGGCAAGGAGGAACCAAAAGAAGGGAGTTTGAATGTCAATGTTTTGGCTTTGAAGCGGAATGTTACTATCAAGGGGATTCTGAACGGACCGAGGGATAGATTCGAAGAGTTATTGGAGGTTTATGAGAAACAAAGGATTGTACCTGTTGTTGATAAGGTGTTTGGGTTTGAGCAGGCCAAGGAGGCGTTGCTGTATTTGGAGTCTGGAGGGCATTTTGGCAAGGTCGTCGTTAAGGTTGGGACTGTGTGATGTGGTTGATGAACTCTACCAAGCTGTATCCAGTGCACAGAGCTGATCCCTTGGAGTAGTTGACTGTTCACCAGTAATCACCAACACCAATCTTTCCTATATCCTGCCCACTACCTTTCTATGCCTCCTCCATCATCTCTGCACACACCCTCCAAACCCAACCACAAAACCCATATCCACACACCCAAATATGTCTGGTATCTACAACACCAATATCCATCACTTCATGATGGGGGAGCCGTTCCACCACAATTGGCATATTGTCCACCCTGGTAGGTTATATAATTTCTAGTACATTTATCTCCTTCCTTTTGACATCTATTTTGCTGAAGTCCCAATCGTTAGCTAAATCCTCACTTCTGATTTTCCAAGTGTCGACTTTTAGGCGGTTTAAAAAGGGAGAGCGAGTAAAGGGAAGGAGAGAGAAGGTATAAGGAGAAAAATAGAAGATCGGAAATAGTAATACACTTACCGATCGACACGCTTGATATTCAGTATGTTCACCTTTGTTGTTGATGGTAACGCAAAACCCATCGGGATTGAGATTGACATGGCCTACGGTACATTTGTGCTGTAGTGTTTTAGTTAGAAGACGCTCAATAAAGGACGTAGAGGTAGGAGGAGACGCAATCTTACGTAGTCGGCGACCGCAGGGCTAGCAGCCACAAGGAGTATGGCGGAGAGAGAGGTGATTTTCATGATGCTAACCGGAATAGGATAGAGGAAGGATCAGTTGTCTTGTGGTAAAGCAAGAAAAGTTGTTAAGTTTGGAGGCGAGATAAAGTTCGATTACCCCAAAGTGTCGATACTTTATGAAATATCATCGTGGCCTTGACTTCATTGATCTATCACGATGCTATATAAAGTACAAGAGCACCTACTAGGAATCTCGTATATTCCGTGCAAAGCTGTACACAGCACGCTAGGTAAGTTTGTCTAGGATCATTCAATTTATTAATAGCTACTAAGAGCTCCTTGCCTACTAGGGAGTACTCCGTACCTACTACACAGTATGAAGAGTCTCGAAGACGAACTCTTGAAGCTAGTTAGGGTGAAGAAGACGGTTATATATCCCTCCGTACCGGTACTTACACAGACTCTGCACTAATCTTTCAAATCCTTACCTCGCGTACGATTTTGCACGGAAGTTACGGACTTGTGATCCCTCATACACAGTAGTACTCTCGAGAGCAGGGGGGCTGTAATTGCTGCTATCAATATCTCCCAATCAGCCTTTTTCCCCAGTTAATTTGCCTTTCCCGGGGGACATACTAATCCTGTCCACTTCGTTCCATCCACCGAAGCTACCCGAGACAATAATTGGACTGAGTACCAAAAATATAAAGTGCCATCTAACGCATCGCGGATTTGGGCACGGCTCTCGATCGCAAGATTCATGCTAAGACCGACACCCGCAACCCTCCAAGTCGGTCCGTAACTTTAAAAAATATCTTCTGCACCCGAATCGGATCATCGCCCCGAGTCCCTGAGATCGAGCTTTGATAGTCGTAAAACATACTCGTATAATCTTCAACCACAGTGGTTGCGATAAGAGTAAAATTCTATGTAGTAGGGATTCCCCAGGAGAGCCGAGCTGAGTGAAGAACAACGATACCGGTGCCGATGCCGATGACGTTTTAACTGCGTTCCTAGAATAGACTCCGTATTTTGAATTTGGGCCGGCGTTTGGCAAGTTGACGGGAAGAAATAGCGCAATAGGATCAGATTGGGTGTGGAATACCACCGAAGTAGCATAGACGGAGAAAATGTTTCACTTAAAGGGTTGGGGATTGCTACATGACGAAGTGGGTGAGACGAAAGGGAATAACGAGAAAGAGAACTGAAAAATAGTATCTTGCTGGGGTAATATTGAGGTAGACTACGTATTATACAGGCCTTTAAATCGCGCTACAAGAATTTATAGAATTCTAAGAAAAGTATTGTTGGATAAGTAGAATTCTAAGAAAAGTATCATTAGATAAGCTTTTTGATTCGTTCATAAGACAAGGCTGAATTCCGGAGTAATTTAGAAGCACTGTGAGCACAAAAGTAAAGGCTATGAATTGCCGGAAGATACGTACCTGGATAGGAGAGCGCCGACGTGAGAGCAGATGACGTGTATATTTTTGGACTCGAGGAACAACGTCCGCGGCTAGCTCCGGGCTGACAGAGGTATAGAATGGCACAAAAAGATGAGTGATTGTCTACCGGCATGAGCTGTACTGTGGTAATGCAAGCGGTCGGACCGAATGCCTCAGTCTGTGAAGGTAGATATGCCTTGCTCGGTTGCTGACAGCGGGGGCCAAGCAAAAGGCGGGCGCGGCGGAGGTGGAGCTTCCTCGGAACTTTCCGATATGGAGTGGTTCCGGAGGGTGGGGGTGGGTGCCGGTTTTGGAGCGCGGAGGCTGGAAGTCGATCCGATGGTAGAACTTCCGGTGTGCCGGCTCCGAGTACGGACTACGGAGGTAGAGCTGAGTCACCTGATGCTGAGCTACAGACCCTGTCCCTGCCCCTGCGCTCCACTCTCGTCTATCGCGTCTGCACCCGCATTGGCAGTTTTAGACCCTGTATAGTACCATAGTACCTAAGGTGTCAACCAGGTTCGTACGGAGTACACTACTGAATCTACCAATTATATCTTGCATAATAATGCGCATTATTCTCGCAGAATCTTGTCGCGTTGTTTCTTCCGTCATTGCATGTCCGAAGCCGCGCAGTGTTCCTACTCGCTGCGAATTAACCAGGCCCTTTCACCCTGTGGAAGAGAATTCAACCCCACAACTACTCCATCGTTGCCCCACAGGTTCAATATAGAGCTGACTCGAGCAAATGCTCGGCAAGAATCCCCATTGCTCAAGATTGATGGATACTGTCGTTTCTTTCCGCGCTGCAAAGAAGAAGTCAATTAAGCAAACGATGGGGGATTAATCCTCCATCTCAGGGTTGCTGGTGTTGCAACCTGGTTTGCTGCGATTCGATCCCTTACTCGATGCTCCGCATTCAGTGAAAGTAGTCTTACGTACCTCCGTACTGTGTACGTGCTGGCCCTTGTTGGATACCATCATCGGCCCGGATTATCCTGTCAGAGAAGGTCGCGGTCGCGCGACCCTAATGCGAGACACCGTTAGCTGCCAGATCGATCGTCCATGATATGCGCCAGGTAGACGTGGGTGGCCTGAGATGTCCTCGTTGTCAACAAGGCCAGGACACCCGATGGATGCTTCGTTGTTTGGAGGTGAAGGCCGGCTAGTCAGTATTTATCCTCGGTAGTGAACAGTGTCGCCACCTAGCTAGTTGAATAACTGTTGAAATACATTCGAGGTGGATGCTTGTAAGGGAGATCAGCAGCTGGACCGCTGAAGTAACATGCAAATGACACGTGAGCAGATGTGGCTACCGGGACTCGAATGCGAAGTACTGTGTACTATGTACACAGCACACACAGTACTGTGGTACTGTGTACGGCTGTCGGGCCGGCCCTTTTGTCATGGACATGGACTGGCCGCAACAGCTTCATGCCGTTCTCGCCGAATGCGATGCCGATGTTCCCGTGCCATGGAGATCGGTACACAGTACAATTTGCACATCGACTTGCAGAAAGGTGGGGGTGGACGATTTGTTTACCTGGTCGTATGTTGATACCGCTCAATATTAGATTTAGCACCCCCCGTACTGTGTAAGCCTTGATCGATTCGATATGAACCAGGTCACAGGGACAGGCTGCGGCGAGTACCGATATCCATACCCAAATGGACCGAGAAATGCTGGCATTGAAGTTTACGCGAGATCGAGGCTATGATGATATGGTCCTTTTTGATTCTATTGTTATCCTTGTCGAGGATTTTTTTAGATTCTTCCAGAGTAGGCCTCATGATGTAATGCTCGAGATTAGGAAGGCGATGTGTTGGAATGTCGCAAAGGCGATAGACCCATCAAAAAAGACCCACCGGTGTTCATGTACTGTTATGTATTAGCGCTTCCCGAGACTTTGAAGCAGATCGATCTACTGAGCATGGAGTTCGCAAGAACGACATCATCTTAGGTGTCTCGATGTGGCAGGAGGATTCTGTGAGATCATAAAGATGTAAGGTGTCCATGCTTCCCACTGGCTCATGCTGGCATCTATTGTTTTCCTGATCTTCGTTCACGCCCGAGGTACGTCCAGTGTCCGCCAGTGTCTTGATCTCGCTTTGGACACGCAATCACCTACTAGTACTATGCACACTTCAAAGCGAGGCAGAAGGGACCCAAATTAAACCATCCCAAAGGACAGACTCGGGTGCTCTCCGACAGCCACACTGATGTCGCGCCCATGTTAACTCCTATCTGTTGTTGTTATATGCTTGCGGCCATCCAGATTGTGGGCTGCAAAGTCCTCGGCTGAGCCACTGATAGATGAGTAAGGATGTAGACGTTGCATGCCGTTCGAACGATTGTTATCGGAACTCACCAAATGTCAGGATCGTTGTTGATAGTGTGCTCTCGGTAAGTGGAGAGGTATCGCAGAGAAGAGGAGATCAACGATGTTCAGAGAAGAAAAACAGTCATTCAAAGGAGCAAGAATGAGTACGCTAGACTCGAGCCAATGTCCTTGGCGATAGTTTTTATTCGCTTGAGCTGAGATTTGTTATTGGAAGGTGATCGGAATGTGTTGCAGTGACGTCTGAAGTTTGGAAGTGTAGGGCTGAGACTATTCTACGCGTCAGGGTCCTCTTGGAAATCGGTATTGGTCTATCAAAATTCCTTCTCTAGTGCATTCACAGATACCTACAGACTTCTTCGAAAGTCCCATTGAAGTAGTCACGTCATGGGTCATCAGAGGAGGAGGTGTCCTTTCTACAATGGAAGCAACGACGAACTTGGGCGAACCCCAACATGGCACAACTTGAAAGTCATGTGTCTTCAAATCAAAGCCCAACACGACTACCAAATTCTGTCCACTCCATCGGTCTTTGTCAAGAATCATTCTGACAGGTGATCAAAAATCTAGAAGGAGCTACAAGGTCTGATCCGGTGTCCCAAGTAGCTGTATTGTTATTTCGCTTTGCGCACATCCAATTCCATTACTATGGTTCAAATTGCTCGGACAGTGGCAGCAGGCTCAGTGCGCTGTTCCGAAGGATTCGAATCCCAGCCCAGCCTGTAGAATCTTCTCCGTCGTGACATCAATTCTGTGGCCAGAATCCGCATCTTTTCCTAATTAGTATCTTACACGGCGCTGAGAAGTATCGAGCGCGAAGTATTTCGATGGGGAAATCCTTCCGTAAGCCCATTGTTTGACTTCTTTAGTACTTCGAGATGCGACAAATATGATGCTCGTACGTGACACCCGTCAGGAATCGTGATATGCTGCCTCGAGGGGGCGTATGACCTGAACCTAAATAGTACAGTGTGACGTCGAACAGTGAATTTTTCTTTATACACAAGGATCCTGTTGTGAAAGAGCACAGCATCGGCATGCATCGGGCCGTTGCAGCCGCGCAGATGACAGGTCCTGATTTGGATAAGTATTCTTGTACGCGGTGGAACGCTAGGCGTGTTGTCGTACAAGAAACCTGACAAGGAGCGTTCAACCTCCATCATACGAGAAATGTCCAATAACTGGGATAGACAAATTCGTCCTCAAAGATCCGCCGCACTTGTTCCAGAATGAACTTTTCCACCTTGCCGACGTTTTTGAGAACTTGCTTCCCTGGCTCCTTTTGCCCTATTTCGCTTTCAACCTTAATCTCCTCGAGAAGTCCTCCCATCTTGCCTTTGGGCGGTCTAGAATCCTCAGTTTCTTCAGCTGGGTCTGCATCGCTACCAGCAAATGCTTCCGCATGTTCGGGCGACAAGAAGCATACATGTGCGCGTTTTTTTATGTAGGCCAAAATGGCTACCCCATCAAAACGTAAGCCCGTGATGTTAAGCTTCAAGGGGATGCCAACGAAGCTGGGCATGGGATAGTCAAGGAGAATTTCCGCCGTCAATGACAACCTCATGTCTCCCGTATATCGTACGTGCGTCACAATCTGAATATCATTGGGACTCTGATCTTGGATGTTGGGGGCGTCGGCGTCACCTCCGAGGGTTTCTCCAAAGGATGGGACGTGGCGGTCATCATCAAGCTCCACGCCATCGCTCTCGACAGGATTGTGTTGGTGTTGGGACGGCGGACGCGATCCTGGGTCCGCAGTAGACGGCGGGGTAAGCGAACTACTGGAGATTGCCGGTTGCTGCGTGGCGTTGAGGGGTGCTAGAGGCGTTGACCTGTTATCAGGCCATCCACCATGGAAATGCGCTCCAGCGACAGCTGCGAGTGGTGTGGTCGTCCCAGACAGGCCAGGCCCGAACGGGAGATGGAAGTAGTTGAGATTGGATGTGCCGCCAGGAATTCCTGGTGTCTGCGAGCCGGACACCAATGGACTAGCCATACTTGGGTAATCTCCAAAATTTAGCGAGCCTCGAAACCCGGTAAATTTTGTATCAATCTGTGGTGAATGCTTTTGAGCTGATGCATCACTTTCACATGGCAAGACTTTCGAATGATCATGGTGGTGTTGAACTGAGCCTGCAGAGACTGAGTCCTGTGCATTTGACCGAGAAGCTGCATCTTGGGGTTTGTCACGGCCAGTATCGTCGTCTTCTTCAGATTCATCGTCTTCGTAGAAATCTGGAAGAGGATCGCAGATGTCCTTGAGCTCTACGTCCGGAGGGATTGTCCCAAGGTCAAAAGAGGAAACTCTCGCAGCACGGAGCAGATTTTTGGGGAATGAGATCTGCTGGATTTTGTCATCCAAGAAGGCACGAATTGTTTCAGTGAGAGCGATCCCATCTGCGCCCTCGGTCAGAGCTGACCAGTCTACAACAACAGACATCGCAGAGAGATTATCAGATGCTGTTACAGGAGTGGAGTTGATCTTCCGGCAATCCCGCGAATGTGCAGAGGTACATGGATAACAGGAGGGATAGGTAATCTCCAGGCGTGTAGTAAGTCCAATATCCGGACAAGCAGAGGGCGTTGAGTGGACGGCGACACCCCGACCGAGGTGGGCTGATTGAAGAGGAGAAGTTGAGGGGAGGTTGCGATGGTTCTCGGTTCTCGACCTCTTGGGAGCGAGTAAGCTGTGTTGTGTGCCTACTGAAGTGGCTCGGCTCTACCAGATGTTGAAAGATCTAGTGTCCTAGCATACCAGCCCTCACTGGGATGTTTCGTGGTCGAAGGTGGGTTGGCAGGACGAGAGCGCAGTGAGAATGGCGATCAGTGCGACTGGCGGGCGGTTAGGTACGGGCTGAAATTGGCACACGGGCGATGTAGGTACACAGTACGGATACGTATTTTGGTGAGAGGGACGAGGGAGCCTCCGGAACAGGGCCCAATGCAGCACGCTGCTTCCAGAAGCGTGTGAATCTTGCTCTCGAATTTTCACATTAAACGTGTTTTTGATGAAGTCTCAGGGATGGAGCGAACAGCCTTGGGGTTTGATGGATGCGACAAGCACACGGCAGCCGGAACTCGACGATCATGGTATCTCGCAAACCGACATAGCACAGTGGCAGCTTGGATAACGCGAGATCTTCTCAGGGTATGTCAAATCCTCGAGGGATTTGTCCAAAACTTCCATTCGCGGCTCGGCCGTATCTCCGGCTAAGTCCCACACGGACGTCTGGGCATCTTCAATATATTCTTACTTCGTGAGGGGAGCGATAAGCTTCTGACATGGACCGATGCCAAACTGCCGGCAAATGCTCTTCAGGTAGGAGGCAAGCGATGGCCAGGAGGAGAGACCAAGCAGCCTGAGACCAAGACGGTCGTTCCGTGGTCGACTGCTTGGTAATCCAGCTGCCAGAATGGACACATGCCAATCTTCGCATCACTCGTACCTTCATATCACTCGTACCTTCATATCACTCGTAGGTACCTTCATATCACTACTCGTACCAGAAGAATATTCACTTCCATTCATCACTGACGGGCCAGACCGCCGCCACCAGCAGCAGAACTGCACAAAAAACAAAAAGAAAGCTGCAAAAGCTCAGCCACCAACGGGCCGAAGCGTGTACCTGGATTTCCAAACGGTGGAAAAAGAAACCCTCTCCATGTAAATTGCATCTGATATTATCACTGCGTCACCACAGCATTGTGACACCAAATGTTGGAGGAAGTGAAAGAGTCGACTGTTTGCTCCTCGCAAGGGTTTGGGTACGAGTGAGATCCGCAGCCACCCGCCTGCTGTCTCGTGGCAATCATAGTGCTTGTGATGCAAAAATAAGCCTGTCCATAGCTGTCAACTATTGACAAGCCATGAGGCCAACAACGTTAGGTACGCTTCCGTGTTTGACAGGGTGGGGCACAGGATCTGTGTGCCAGAAGAACTGGGGACTTGTCACACAGCGCTCAACGGTTTTTGTACCACATTGCGCAGCTATCCACGACAAGTCCATGTCTGATCGCGAGCGTCAGTAGCATCCTAGCTGTTGAGACTAGGCTGTTCGAATGATGCGCTTTGATTTGAGAGCTGTAGGCTGAAGCATCTAGTCTCAGTCCTGGTTAAATTTCTCCTTCTCTGCAGCATTTGGCAGGTTGGGGGTATGGCGTATAACATGTGAAAATACAAAGAAAAAAAGCCTTTCCATCCGTCCACACGCCCCCAATTACATTTATTAATCCCAGAATAATACATGTGACCCGGTCGAACTTTAAAACACCGATCTTTTGGAGATAACGCCAAATCCATGTCTGTCTGTCCAGTTCGATGGACCGGCCCTCGTGGATCTCAGAATCCGTGTAAACGCCGACTCTTTTAGGATTGACCTCTTCAACGCCTGGACGGGCTGGTGTGTGTGTGTGTATGGTGTATATGATGTGCTAGATCGGTAGAAGACCTGTGACCCAGTACAAAAAGAGTAGGAATCGCGTGACGAGACTTGGGCATGGAACGACCCGCGTTGCTGACTTCGTCTCCCGTTTGCGTAGTACCGGATAGGATGGAGCGTCCTCCGGTTGAGAGAGCTTGTGGAACACTAGAATTAAAGTCAGAATGTGGGCAACCAGAGCTGGTGGGATAGAGAAGCCATACTGGTCATCCGTCGCAATGATCACATTTTTCGTCGTGTTTGACAATCCTCGACTTCATCTCTGACGCTGAGCAAAGCCGTCCTTGTGTTCTTGAGCTTGCACAAGGTGCATAGTCGCTGTCCGATTTGTGTCCACAGCTATACTGGTGTATTATTCGCGTGCACATCTCTGCTGGTTTGGAGGAGCGCGAGCGGTGCTAATTGGCGATTATGGAGGATGGAAGAAGATTGATCGCGAGGCGATTGGAGTGCAGGAAGTATGGTGGATTTCGATCTGGACTCTTTGGCACCCAATTGCGTGAATGCGCTGCAGTAGAGACCGGATGGCCGAGCCGGCGGTGCTGTTCTTGTTGTCTGATGAGTGGATGGATGGGATTGTTGGCTGGGCGGATCGAAGAATCAACGCAGTCTCGCAGCTGTGTAGGATTTTGGGCCGGCCTGGTTGTTTGAGATGTAGAGTCTGAAGTAGGTTACAGTACCTCGCCCGAGGGATGGAAGAAAGGGTGATCGAGTCGATCGACGGCAAAAAAGACAAACAGAAGTGTCCGGACCAGGGCAGGAGGGAATTTATATGTCCATTTGCGAGAGGGCGAAATGACGGCTACTTTGTCGATAAATAAATAGATTGCTGCCGTTTGCAAAGCTGAGTGCAACAGCGAGCAGAAAGCATCGGGCTTACCCTTAACCCAACCCGCAGTCCGCGTGGGAAAACATGGGTCTTCGTTTCTGACAAGGGACACAAGTCGCCGGGGTCATGCCTCTAGGGCAGCTTGCTGTTGATTGCTGGACATGATGGAAGCTTCGAAGCCAATGCCACGGGCCTGCATAGCAGTCTGAGCTCGCGCTGCAGCACAGTGTGACCAAACGCGGTCTAACGGTTCGTCTCCGCTGCTACTGAGACGGGGCCAGAGAGAGCTAAGCGTAGAGCCGTCCGTCCTCTTTACCCGCCCGACTGTGGTGCGTGAAGATGGTCAGTCCAGTGTCCTTTCAAGGTTTGTCAAGGCTGGTCTCGAATAATCTCGGCTCGTTTGATACATTGCAAATCACCCCAGGTTGAAATGACTGGCAGCAAAGCGTCTTTGTGACCAATATTGCTTCCCGAGCAGATACGCGGATGACAGGCTCTCTTTGTTGAATGGCCTCAAAGTCCAGCAGCTGTGTCCGAGGCTAAGAGAGCAGCTGCGAATAATGGGACAAGTCTCCAAAGGGAGAGAGCCTTTTCCAGGTGAGGTATCCGAAAGGAAACCATCCTGACCTCTGCGCGCCTGTTTGCCCCAAGGGAGCCCTGGCCCTTTCCATGCACCGCAAAACTCAAAACGGGCAGGCTTCGAAACAAGCGCCCAAGGGATCATGATTCATCCGACATCTGATGATATTGCTCTCAGAATCCCAGTCACGGGCTGGAGCGAGCGCAAGTAGGTACGAGTTTGAAGTAGCAAGTAGGAACAAAGACTCGGCTTCAGCCTTGTGTATGGCAAGCTTGGACAGGTGTGCGTGCATCAGAAGCCTTAGCCGCATCAGCAAAAGATGCCAGACCCGCACAAGGTTGGGAGTGGGAGAAAAAGGCTGCGAAATGCGGTCCTTCCACACACTTGCATGGAATCCGTCCTGGCTATTGTTCGAGGGGGACAACACGGCGGGCAGCTGCTTCAATTGAACACGGAACCCAATAATACCACTCTCTTCCGCCATTGCTTGCAAGTTGTCGGGTTGGGTTTGCCGTTTCACAATTCATCCACCATTCTTTTACCCCTGTTGTCCCCCCAGTATTCTAAATGTTAGGAATTACATGCTAGACGGCCTCCCTTTTGCTCCGCTATCTGGATGTGGCTACTTTACTGCCCAATCCCACCAGAATCTCATCGCGAGGGAGGTCTAGGAGGCTATGTTCAAAATTCCATGACCCATCTCGACTGGATCGCCGCTGTTTGGCACTGTGCTCTCGCGAAACTGTCGTCTCGATTCTTCCTTCGGATCTGCAAGCAGACGCCACATAGAATACACAGTACACAGTGGAACAATCTTGCCATCCATGCAGATACCCTGACAGATTTGACATGCAAACCTTTGCGAACGAGGTGTGTACCAGGACTCCATGGATGCTGACGTCAAAGCGTACCGAATTACTCTACAGACACGAAACCCCGACACTTTCGTGCGATTCAAGAATTATTTGAGTCTGCAACGTGAGATGAAGAATTTCCTCTGTCCTTACATGACATGGGTGAAGAACAAAGCCATCCCTCTAGCGGCATCATTGAGACCGTGAGGGATGAGTTTGAGGTATCGTAGTACGATACCGTCCCTCGGCAAAATAAGGAAGAAGACGGAGTGCCTGGTTGTAACAACTTCAAAGCGCTGGCGCAGCCAGCAAAGTACGAAGGGTATCCGTACAAAGGTACATGGAAATTGTCGGATCTGGTCTCCGATTAATACGTGGCCGATTGCGTGTTTCAAGCTATCTCATCGAGTGAGTAATGAGTTCGCACAGAGCAACTGAGGCTCAAACCATTGCTCATCAACTAGATCTGAAACGCTCCATCCGGAGTTGCGGTTGAATCTAAGGAAACATTTTAGTTTCAGGGTCCTGAAGATCATGAAAAAAGATCCATGGATCCAACACAATTTCTGTGGGCGAGTACGAGAATCGGAACGGTCGTACACAGTTATGGGAGTGGTGGCTAGGGTGGTGAGCTAGGTGTTTTTCCTCCCTCTCCATATGGGTAACTAGGCATACCTCGTCTGTCGTCATGGCATCTTCGAGGTCAGAGCGAAAAAAAAAGATTTCCACATGTCCGTCACTCTGCCAGATGAGAAGCTGATTTGCAATCTAATAATGGTGTTGAACCTCGACACGACGAGGATAAATGATCTGACTCAGGGCCCAGGGGACCAAATTCAATTTACTGTGGTGCACCTCGCTGATTTTCAGGAGAAAAATTTTCTGATAGGTTCATGTTGATTATTGAAAAGTGCGAGGAGAAGTGAGACGTGCATAGTCCGTATAATACACGCGATTTCTTCACGATCTTGCTCTTGTACTTACCGTGGTACGTGGCGGAGGGAGCGAAATTTGCCTGCCCACGAGCAAAGTTTCCTAATTCAGCTCAATGCTATTATCAAACGGTATCTTCGTGCTGGTGTGGAGAACAAAGCTCCAAGATTTTGATTCATCTGGTCTGGAATTGAAACTGGTCAGACCCTCTACACGGGCTATGAAGTCAATCACAACTTTTCATCAACTGTAGTGTCCACGCTCTCTCAACTTCCAAGTTGGGAAAAGGTTAGGGAATTCAGTTAAGGATCAAGGGCATGCGATTTCTGGCTACCATATCCCTTCATCCGCCAAAGACTAGCGGCACTTCATTAGAACTACCGGTATTCTCCTTTCCCACATTTAAATCGTCCGCAGGCCTCGTCTTAGAATTCCTGTTCTGGCCTCCCACTTTTTACTTTCCACCTCCATTTCGAGTCTACTTTTCAGCGCATTCCGTGTACGAAAATGAACACCCACACACGGAACCTCGTCTGCTGCTCCGACGGTTATCAAGTGTCAAACATATATTACTACGGTACATTCAGCGGTCAGAACCGCTTATGCTCGGATACCTCTTCTCCATGATTGGTCTTGATCCCAGCAATTTGCACCGAAAAGGCTGGCGCTGGCTGACTGAGGAGGTAAGGACGAAAGGAAGGGAAGAGTGTCCTCATGCCGGTCATGGGCCTACCAAACCCGATGGTTTCGTCGCAGGCAAGTCAGTGGCTGTAGAGAAGAGGATTGAAATTTCACAATGGGGTTCCTCACGTCCATAAGGTAGTGTGGGCGCTTCGCCCTGGCACTGATCAGCAGACTTTTGTCCTTTTCCTGCTTGGACCGGCGACTTGAAATTTGTCTTCGGAGGATTTCCAGAGATATCACTAAGGGAAACCCAAAATTGCACTATCGTGGAGTCACACGATAATGCAGGTGCAGCCGAAAACCTGGAGAAAGTTGCGCTCACCTCATCAAAAACAGACTCTCGCAGCACTTCATGCCACACGATCATTTTGCGGAAGGACTTGGCGAATAAGAAACGTTGCTCTCCGTCAGTTGCAGCCAAGCTAATTGAGACGCGCCCAGAAAGCGTCATCCTGTATAGGTGATCAACTGCCGTTCCTTTTCCTTCCGCATTCCTGGGGCCTATAAAGAAAGAGCTGCAACTAGATGATTTTCTAAGCTTCTCTCTAGATTTGATATAATTAGCATCCACACCAAGTGATACTACCGATACCAAGAGATACCACCCATACCAGTACCAAGAGACACCATCCCTACCAAGAGACACCATCCCTACCAAGAGATACCACCCCTACCAAGAGAACACTTGTATTGCGTTCCCACGCCCAGCGTCTTGTCAGTCGCACAATCGTTGCAATTAAGCCTCACCGCTGTGGATCAGAGGTTACAAGCAGAAGCAAAGCGCGTTATCAGCCGTCCTATCGATTTGCAGCCTGCAGCACGTGCGTCTATCCTCCACAACAACACAACACCTTCCTCAGGTTGCTGGCCTGGCTTCTTATCCTATATAAGCCCTTTCCTACAGCAGAGAAGACTCAATTGTTCCCAAGCACCCGCACTCTCTCATACAACCACAGTTTTTCTCCGGCAATCAAACTCTTCACTCAATCATCCCATCTCTACCCAACACACAAAAGCCAACATGTCTTCATACGAGGCCGCCTCCGCCGTGACCCAAACACCTCGCTCAACACGACCGTTGTTTCCAGAAGGTGGTTTCCTCATCCTGGCCCCAACTCTCTCATCAGATTATCCATTGGAGGCATCACCTCGAGATTCCTCCATCGCCTCCACAACTGCAGCAAGCCCTGCCCTCTCTCCTGCAGCTCTTCCATTCACATCCGCCATCGACGACAGCGCTCCAGCCGATGCCGCTCAATCAGTCAAGAATGATCGACGATCCTCCAGCGTCAGCAGCAGTGGTGGTTCACGTCAGAGAGTTCTTAAATTGGGACCTGTCCACAATGGAGAGGTGACAGTCTCCGACTACGTCGAGGTGGACGAGGAGTAGACCTCCAAACAGGTTGGACGAAAAGGATCTTTCGAAGACGGACGGGTCATTCATCTTGTCATTATTCTTCCCTTACCTTCGCCCGCCACAGTCATTCCTGCATAAGCGTTTCCTTATCATGGCACCCCAGACAGAAATTTGAGGGATTTTGGGACCAGATCTAGACAGTTTTTACCAGGACTTTTTCCAAGGCGACCTCACGAAAAAATGTCAATTTTGTTTCATTGTTGCTTGCCAAATTCAATTGATTGTAAAACTACGTCTTGAACTCCCCGCGAGGTGAATCCCCCACGTTGGACCTGCGTAAAAGCTTGATCCAACGCAAGTCACAGCCACAGCCAAGTGGAATGGGGGCGTCTCCGTGTATCCGGCCGCCGTAGATCTCTCGGCTATCTAGATCAACACCCCAGAGATGAGGTGTGTTTGAGCTTGTTGTGGGTCCAACACGTAGCACGTTGTATCATCACAGTACTTTTTTAGCCCCCCAGAATACTAGCAAAGAAGCAAGCCAGCTAATCCATCGGCAGGATCTGATGCTAAGAACAGGATACCCCAAAGCGCAATCTTCAACCCAGGTCTGGTCAATGTATGGTAAGCGGAACAACAGTCAGATGGGCTTAGATTTCTCCATCGTCTGATCTACGCTGGTATTTGCTGAACGCAGGATTTCCTGCATGGGTGCTCGCGGCCTGCAGCATGCATCATACCTATCAGCGGAAGTCCTCTTCAAACGTGCAGTAACGTGGTCTTTTCCTTGCAGCACAAAGGTGGTGGTGGAAGGGCCGAAAAACAGGACGAGGCTATTCGAGGCACCGAGAGTTGAGATAAGAGTTGCCAGAGATAGGGATTTGATGGTGATGCATGGTAGCAATGATGGTGTATCGATGAAAGTGATAAGGAGATGAAGTTGAGATGGGGTGGAAAGAAAAGCAAATATAGCAACCAATCGGAGTGGTTCCTTACCGACACCTCCAAGACTGACATCGACTCCAACTTCCTCCACACTAGGAGGTACCACAGTACAACACACTCCACCCACAATCCCTTACTTGTTGCAAATACAAGACTAGCAGGTCACCGCCTCGTGCCAGCCTCCACCCACATGCTATCGGCGACCGAGCCGCACCAATACGATCCATAGAAAGAAACCCAAGCAGCGGCATGAATTACATTTCTTTGCCAAGATGTCGCGGTCCCAACTCCAAGAGGGGTCCATCACGGTCCCTGATGATCTTGTTGTCTGAGTTGTCTCTTAAGTCTTGGCTATTAAGATCCGGCCTGGAATTTCGGCCTCAGGATGCTCCATCTGGTCTGGAGCATTATTGCCAGTGTCTCAGCGCTTTGGTGATCAATTTGCAAGATCTCAGGCACCAATCTACTACGCGCTTAGCACGACTTCGACACTTCGTAGATTGTGGCGTTAGAACCTCAGGCTGACTTCCTCGCTAATGATAGGTGTCTTGATTGACACCACACCATTTATTCGAGAACGTATGCGCGCAAGCCAGATTCAGAATGGGTGGCTTTAAATCCTTCGCTGCCTGGAAATCTCTGGCTTGTCATAAGCAACGACCCGCTAGAAAATCATCACCCGCGATTGGAGGCCCGCTGCGAGTTTTCGCGCAGCGGAGATGGAATTAAGAGCAGGCTAATCGAGACCAACAATCGATGTGGTCAGTCTTGATTGACTTGAGACTCCAGATTTGCATTTTGGGAACAGCCTAAGCAGATTTTCGGCTGCACTCTCACAACTGGTCGCTTGCTACGACCCAGCAAGGCTCAAACGCTCTGATCTTAATGCAAAGATATGCAGAGATCATCTTGCCCTTGTCCATGATATCGCAACCCGTGTATTGTGGCTGAATTCACGATACTGGCCGCGTGCTGCCACGCAAGGCTGTGTCCGGCCTGAGCTTTCTTTTCACGGCGGGACATGTTTAAAGCTTTTTCATGGATTTGTTTTTATCTTAGTTGCAACCAGGCTGCCACGGCCAGGCGTGAGGAGAGAAGCAGTGCGAATACATGACCTTTCACCGTGGACAAGGCTGTATTGGCCAATAAAACGGGTGAAGAAGTCCTCGTCGGGCTCGTCTCATGGTGCCAAGCAGTAGAACCGCTTCAATGTCGGCGATGATGATGGGCTTGTCGTTCCAGATGAAGAGATAGCTTCATATAGATATCATGAAGACAATTGGAGCTGTGCCAGCATTAAAGAGCACCGTTTCACACATTAAATTCAGAACCCTGTGACTTCGCATCAACCAGTGAAAATCCAGTGAGGCCGCATCCCCGCAAACCCTTATTCTCCAAAGCCAAATATATGCATCATGGCCGACCACCAGGCTCGAATACAATCTCTAGAAGGCCAGATATTCCAGCTCGAATCTCAACTAAACCTCCTCCGCAACGACCTTGCCTCCGCTCGTATAAGCAGTTACAATGTCGCCGCGTCAACTACCTCAGACTCCGCCATGTCCGACACGGCACAATCGGTACGATCGCAGAATGAATTGATCAGTACAGCTATGGATGGAGGCTTTCCAGATGATTGGAAAAGAGATGTACTAGCTGCGTTACGCCAGCCCACAGAAGAACCCCCGAACCAATGGCCTCTTACACAGGAAGAGTACAAGAGATATGGAAGGCAGTTGATAATGCCCGAGATTGGACTACAAGGACAGTTGAGACTCAAAGCGGCCAAGGTCTTGATCGTCGGCTGTGGAGGTCTGGGCTGCCCGGCTGCTTTGTACCTTGCTGGAGCTGGCGTTGGCACTATTGGGCTGGTAGATGGAGATACAGTTGAGGAGAGCAATCTGCACAGGCAAGTGCTGCACAATGAACGGAGGACTGGATGGGCGAAAGTAGACAGTGCTGTGCAAGGCCTGAAGGCGTATGTACATTATTTTCTTCACAATGCAAGACTATTTCTGAGGACTGGGACCCGAGCTGATCAGATTGAGGACAGGCTAAATTCTGCGGTCACAATTGTGCCCTATAAGACTCGTCTTGAGCCTCAGAATGCCCTGCATATATTCGCCTCATACGACGTCGTGCTTGACTGCACTGATACGCCAGCATCTCGATACCTCATTTCTGATACTTGCGTCCTACTCGGAAAACCACTCGTTTCTGCTTCGGCACTGCGTACAGAAGGCCAGCTTATGGTACTCAACTATCCATCTCGGCCGGCTGGCGATCCAGGAGGAGGACCATGCTACCGATGTGTTTTCCCTAAACCACCTCCACCAGAGACCGTGACCAGCTGCGGCGATGGTGGAATTCTCGGTCCAGTAGTCGGCATCATGGGCCTTCTCCAATCGCTAGAAGCCATCAAAGTCATCACTGCTGGAGCAACAATGGGCGACATTAACAATAACACCATCTCGACCTCATTCGCCGAGGGTTCTCTCTCTCCACCCTCTCTCCTGCTGTTCTCCGCATACAGCTCCCCTCAATTCCGGAGCATAAAACTGCGCACTCGGAAAATAAAATGTGCAGCATGTTCCTCCCAGGCAACAGTCACAGCAGACGCATTAACCTCAGGCTCAATGGATTACATCCAATTCTGCGGCCTCACAAACCCCATCAACATCCTCACTCCAGACGAAAGGATCTCAGCGCCCGCCTACGCCGAAACCCGAAAGATAACAAGCATAACGGGAAAACAACACCAGGTCATTGACGTCCGGGAAAGGGTCCAGTACGATCTCTGCCACTTATTCGGAAGCGTAAACATTCCGTTTTCACAACTCAGTCAATTACCCGATTCGTGGGAAGCGATTATGAGAGACGAGGAGGCGAAGAAGGTGCTGCAAGTGCTTAAAGCCAGTTTTCCGAGGTTTGAGGGGGACCCGGTTTATGTCGTTTGTAGGTTGGGGAATGATAGCCAGGTAGCGGTTAGGAAGTTGAAGGGGTTGGGGTTGGATAACGGGGGGAAGACTTGGGTGGGTGATATTAGGGGTGGGTTGAGAGCTTGGAGGGAGGAGGTTGATGGAACTTTTCCGGAGTATTAGTGGTTTGGTAGCTTGAGGTTGATACCCTGTCATTTGAGATGTGCAACTTGAACGAGTGTTCTGGGCATAGTCACCTACCCGGCAAGCGTGATGTGAGTGACTAGGATCTAAGGTGAATCAGTTGGTGGATTCAGACCCGATGTCAAGATCCTTTCTTCCTTCCAATGAGTTACCGTTCTTGGACATAGCACTCATACCATTCACACCGATCTAACAGTACAGGGAAAAAGACCTGAGTTGGCGTGTCTCAGTACACCCAATCTGCTATTTCCGCATAAACGAGACTGTGTATCCTCAACTATCCCGAGTCTTTGCAATAACCAGTATCGGTAACTTTCTCCTTACATTGATAGACCGATCACTGGAACCGATATTGAGAACCACACGCGAGCTTTTCCTCCCTTATCCAAAACCCTACGAATGATGAGAGACCCGAATCTGTCCTGAGATCGTGTCAAGAGATTACATCGGGCTCATAGATGATATTATCGAAACCGCTGGCGTTGAAGAACAGTCGATGACGTGTAAGATTCTTGCAGAGACTGCTCAAGTATATGGCCCACTATTTTTCGGCTAGCAGTAGATACTCAGACAGTACGCGTTGTTGAATGTGCAACAGCTCAGCTTTCTACCTTCGTATACTGACTTTCCATCCCGTCGCGACTTGCTCACGACCCTCGCTGACCTCCCTTTAACCCTTCACCGCTTCAAACGAACTATCCTACTCAGCCTGCACAATATCGTTGCCATCCAACGCGAGATAGGCAGCGCCTCCACGACCATTTACAACAAGATGAATGAACCCATTCCCCCACTCATAAGTATCCCATGCGACATGGAACGGTTCGCTCGAACACGGAACGGTACCCTCAGATCACAGAAGACTCGTCCTTCTCGACCTGCACAAGCTCAGCTATGTAGCGCCTCCTCTCCCACCACAGATGCTCTTGGAAGAGATGAATCCCTTCTCCCAGCTGTCCATCCCACTGGCTACGTGAAAATACGATGGCTGGATGTGGATCGAATCTCTCGTTGTCTGAGGTTCACCTGTAGACCGTCACTTCGACCGACTTCGAAATAGGTTGCTCCGCTTTGGCCACCACATGTGCTGTCACGGTGGATAAAGCCATCTTCTCATTTATCTGTTCCACATTTAACGTGGAACTGTGATGCTTGGAGGTGAAATGGCTTTGCGAGCGTGGACGAGTTTCTACATGTTGGTCCTATGTTGAGTTGAAGGAGGAGGCAACGTCGCGAACCTGACAGCAAGTGCTATCGCGATGATTTGGGAGAGTTGCATGGCTACACTCGTGGTCCAGTAAGCTTTGGGTTGAGACGTTCAGGTACTGGGCGAATTGAATGCGTATGGTTGAGCAAGGCTTTGTGGTTGTGAAGTAGAATACATGACGCAGTATCATCATAATTTTATGATGAGCTCATATCCATCAGAAGATCTCGCTATCTCCTCTCACAGCTCATTATATTTCAGCTAGATGGACAGGCGCCACGACTACGTTCTCATAGGTTGTTGTCGACTGAGATCAAGATAATGGTAAACGTGCCAAGCGGGAGACGGATGGGTCAAAGTTGCAGGCAAATATCGTACAAGGTTTTGGCTCCGCCTTCTCAGATCGCTTGGTGTCCGTTCGGTGTGTGGTGTCTTCATGTTCTGGTCGATGAGGGTCGAATCTAGTCAATCCCGAGAAACGAGCCTTCACAAGCTGAAAAATCTGTGTCGAGTCCATTATCCAGGCTGCACAGATCCTGCGCCTGCGGCCGTGGTCCAAGCCTCAATCTCCCACTCCTCCTTTAGGACCTGCAGCTTTTGTTCGGTCAAGTGCACAGCTCTAACCACACTCTGCAGATCCAACCCTGCGTAGTCCGCTGCAGCAGTATAGAAAGCCTTAGCGTGTCCATCAAGCTCGCTGGCAATTCTGTACCTCCGATAAAGGCTTCCCGGCCTCACAATCTTCTTCTCTAAAGCACGTTCCTGCTCTTGTGTCACAACTCTTCTCGTTTTCATAGCCCCTTGCACGGCTTTAAGTTTCCGTGATTTTAGCTCGACGAGGTTGAGGTTGTTGGAATATGTGCTGGTGCGTTTGCCAACAGGAAACATATCCATCAAAGCTGTGCGGAAGTCGGCGTCCTTATCTCTTGTGTGGGGAGCGTCCACGGTCCACGTTTTGTCGAAGTAATCTAGATAATCGTCGAGTTTCGAGTCCGTCATCTTCAAGACGTCCATTTCCGAGACATTGGCAGCGTCTTCGTACGACAACTTTCCACCATCGCGAATACGATCTTCATACTCTTGCCTGGCCTGCACCCACGTAACCCAATCCAGTATAGCAAGTGAAGGGTCTTGAACTGACGATGGATAACGTTTTACTCCATCGAAAGGATATAGTAGCTTGACTGCGATGATGACAGTGGAGATGAGCTGTGCTTCTGGAAAGTCTATAATTCGCAACTTTTTCTTTTGTTCATCACGGAGATAGGCGAAGTCGTAGGATAGCAAAGAAGCCAATCGTTGAACCGTAGGATAGACCTCAATTGGAAGTGCAAGTTCTTCAATGCAGCGAAACAACTGCAGAGGTACGTTGAACGGAGGGAATACCATGCTGAAGTCCTTCTGGTAGAGCAAGAAGGTCGCCGTGACGGCGTGATGAAGCTTCTTGGCTGTCAATTGGGATTGAGGATCCAGCTGGTAGTGATATTGACCAGGTAATCGGTCCTTCATCTCACGAGGTATTTCTTTGATGGCTCTGAAGTAGAGCAGCTCTCCTTGCTTGACCCATTTGATCAAGTCGCCGAGGGTGATGGGAAGCCGCAGAAGCCAGATGCCCATGTAGCATAGCGCCAATGACTGAACTATGGTTGGAGTCGAAACAGATCTGACCGCCCGACTGGTGAAGTCTGTTGCTGTCGTTTCGCCGCTCGTGTCCTCTGATTGAGAGCTAAACATTTGAGATTGGCTGTCGGAGTCGTGGAGACTGTCAAAGGACATGCGCTGAGGCAAACTTTGCATCCGCAGTGCCCAAAGATCATGAACAATGGGCTGAGTTCGTCAGCTTCATCACTCTCTGGCGCATTGCTTTACGCAAAAGAACCTACTTCTAATTGGGCTGATAGACCCTTCTCATGGATGAGCCACCAGACTTGCTTCCGCAAGATTAATTGGTAGCAAAGCAGATACAATTCGAACGCCGGTTTTCCCGTCAAATCTTTTACATATTGTCAGTACAGAGATTGCTCACAGTCGACGTGAAAGAGCACGTACGCTTCAATACCCTTTCCTTTTCCTCTTTCTGTCTCCGGCTTGTTCGTCCGTGAGATGCGCCCTCAAACTCATCTTCATCTCGATTTACTGTCTCAATGCCTTGAAAATGGCCTCTGTCGCAGTATATATGCCCGCTGTGCTCGGTTCTGATGCGTTTGGACGAGCAAGTATCGTCGACACAGCCTTCCTTGTTCACTCGCCAGTCGGACATTTATGGTGTCTTCCGGCGCGCCAGTCTTTTCACAGATGGTTGTTGTTGTTGGGCGCTAAGCATTTCAAGTACGAACGCGTTCGGAAATGGCAGCAGTTCACGGGATCCAGATAGGTAAATCACAAATGATGGTCAGACCTGGGGGTATTGAGGTCAAAATCAAAGCTTCAACAGACCGGGGAGACGAGTACTTGAACAGCTTTTTCACAATGCGATTCGACACAATCACTACTGTTATTCAAGTTTCACGTCATTAAAGAGGTACATTGGTAGATGCTAATTTCATTTCATGCCAGGTATCGTGAGCTAGACCGTCCACAATATCGAGCATCTCCAAAGGTGTAAACCCAATGCTTTTACAGAAAACACCGTTTCGCATCCGCGCGTGATAATTTTGCCGATTTTCAGATGTAGACAGAAGGGTTACCACAGATGCACTGCACAAGCTCTTACAGCCATATCGTTGTAAAGCAAACGAGTCCAGCGTCGTGATATTCGTGACAATGTAGGATTTTGGGCGCTTATTTGCCGGCGGATTCCTTGCAGTCAATGGCGGTCTCTTCACCCATAGCGGTGAGGACAATGACATCTGCACAACTGTTAGCTTCGAATCGCGATCAGTACTCTCGAATCCCACATACTGACGTCCTTTCCTTCGTCCTGGAAAAGCTTCTTGATCTTGTCACCGGTCTCTCCATCTGGGATTTTAACGTCATCCTTGGTAGCACCAGTGTCGTCGTCCATGAGGGAGAGGAAGTCATCATCAGTGACATCGAGCTGTACAAATGGTCAATTTTATGCCATATTCTAGACGATGTATAGGAGGAACTCACGAGCTGGTATTCCTTGCGGCGAACGTTTGGAACATCCATGTTGTGGGTGGATGGGCAAAGCTCCTCGAGCTTCTTGCCGGTGAAGATATCAATGGCAACAAGATGGACCTTAGCGTGACCGTGCTTGCCGGTCTTGGAGGTGGACATGTCAACAATCTTGCATGGGCGGTTCTTGATCACAACGAAACCGTTCTTGCGGAGCTACCAAATTTCAGTGCCGATACCAACAACGGCAAGATCAAGGGATTACTTACAGCAGAGCACTGCATTGGGTAAGTTGTGCTCGCTTTAGAAGAGGTTAGCTTGAGTCTTATGAGCATCTGGGAGAAGTTTGGGAGGGATGGGGACGTTTTGGGCGAGTTTTGGGAAGCTGGAGATTCACGTACCACCGGCGTCGGCGCTCTCGAAGGTGTGCTGCTCATGCTGTTGCGATTATGTTAGCTATGTCCGAAGGTAGCGAAGGTACTAATTGTCGCGACCCGCCGAGGATCGTGAGGATGCGAAAGTGGCGGGACTCGATCTCAGAGCGGGGTGACTTTGGTGACATACCTGGGCGTCGTCGGCCATGGTTATGGAGTGAGAGAGAGTCTTTTTTGAGTGTGGTGACGACGGAGCAGAGCAGAGGATAGGACTGTTGGTAGTCGGGCGTTGGTTGGTGAGTTGCAGGTGGGTGTCGAGGAATGGGAGTCGATTGTGTGAAAAAAGAGCCCCCCGCTAAAAGTCCCGAATCTTTGAGAGGATACGCTAGCCCGATTCAGTTTGCGGCTTAGTGCTACCGACTGTGGCTGAACTTCTCACCTTTGCTTGTGCTTGTGCTTGTGCTGGTGAGTTTGAAAGGTTCCGAGTTCCAAACTTGTTCGTCCTTTTGTACCTATGTTTGTGGCCTTGCTCGCTTTGATTTTGATATGCGGTGATAGCCTGGGGAAACCGTGAGCCCGTCGTTCTCTCCCTTCAAAAGGACACCGTAGAAGTGACCAGAGCCTGTCCAGCTGTGGATGGAACCGTGGGAGGCCTCTATCTAACAAAGACACCATGTTCGCCGACCGCCGTTCCTCATTATCAACTCCTTCAGCGACACCTCCGCCTCTGAGTCGCTCACCTTCGAGCCGAAGAGGGCCGTATGCCCCCTCCGGACCAGGCCCATTACCTCTTCGACCGGGACTGAATCCACGGTCATCCTCCTTATCCCTCGCATCGACCCCTAATGCCTCAACAACAAATCTACCAACGCTGAGAGTCACGAATGGATCGAGTTTGCGCAATGAGATGCGACGGTCACCTCCAATGGAGGTACCAGACCCCATGGGCGTGTTACAAAGCATATTCGGCGCACCTCCCAGGAAACAGATGGCTGCAAATGAGGATGGTCGACCTGTGGAGCTGGCAGAGGAGGTAGACTTCGGCGGTCTGAGCTTGGAAGAGTTTGCCGACGAAAAGGAAGAACGCGGCTCTGCGCAGCCCATCGATGTACATAATTACACCGTGCAGTCCATAGAGCAATGTACGTGTCTTTGTATCCCGTCTCCTCGAAGAAAGCTCATGTCGTGATTCAGATGGCAACGAGAAGGAGAAGTTCGAAGATTTGCACAAGTCGATAACGGTAAGCATTGCCTTGGGGTGACGATGGCAGGCTAATGTATTCTAGGCCTGCGATGAAGTGCTCAAGTCTGTCGAGAGCTACCTAACTGGTTTCCAGACGGATCTTGGAGCTGTATCTGCTGAGATTGAAACTTTGCAGTCTCGATCGACTGCCCTGAACACAAAGCTGGAGAATCGTCGAGTAGTAGAGAAGCTTCTAGGACCATCGGTCGAAGATCTCAGTCTTTCACCAGCAGTTGTGAGAACAATTTCTGAAGGACCAATTGACGAAAGCTGGAACAAAGCTCTTAGCGATTTGGAGAAGAGAAAGAAGTTAATCGAGTCGCGGCAGCAAGATCAGCAGAAACTAAAAGCCCTGGATGATTTGAAGCCTTTGCTCGAAAACCTCAACAACAGGGTAAGTTCTAGCAGTGGTCAGAGAACGCCGAGACCAGGCGCTAATGATAATAGGCAATTGAGCGAATCCGTGATCATTTTGTTTCACAAATAAAGGCATTGAGATCTCCGAATATCAATGCTCAGGTCATCCAGCAAGATGCTTTTCTCAAGTACAAGGAACTTTTTGCCTTTCTGGCGCGCCATCAACGAAAGCTCGCCGAAGAAATTGGCCAGGCATACATCCACACGATGAGATGGTACTATCTTAACCACTTCACACGCTACGAGACTGCACTGAAGAGCATCAAGCTCCATGTCCTAGACAAGAACGATGTCATCGGCCAGCAGGATGATCCTCAGATACGCCGAAATCTCAAAGGTCCGGCATCGCATGACGCATTTTCAATTGGACGCAGAACAGATGCTATCAAGACATCATCCAGCTCAGCCTTGTCATCCTACCTAGCAGAAGAAGACAAGCAGACTCACTACCTCGAGCTTCCATTCCGCTCATTTAACCTTGCACTTATCGACAATGCCTCTTTCGAGTACTCGTTCCTCAGCTCATTCTTTGCTCCCACGCAAAACTTTCACGCCATATCCCGCACTTTTGAGGCCATCTTCGCTCCCACTTTTAGCCACGGCCAAACGCTGACGAAGTCGTTGGTGGAAAATAGCGTGGATGCTCTCGGTATACTGCTTTGCGTTCGCCTGAACCAACACTTTGCTTTTGAACTGCAACGGAGAAAGGTTCCAGCAATGGACGGGTACATCAATGCGACAAACATGCTTCTCTGGCCTCGATTCCAGATGGTCATCGACCTACACTGCGAATCGTTGCGGCGTGCCACAGCTGCTCTCTCCGGACGGCCTTCAACGGGATCGACCCTTCTCACCGGAGGCAGCTCAAACGCGCAGTCCACTGCACCTCACCAACTCACACAACGCTTCGCTAGCTTCCTACATGGTATACTGTCGCTCAGCAGCGAGGCGGGAGACGACGAGCCTGTGGCAAACAGTCTAGGCCGTATGAGAGGCGATTACGAGGCGTTCATGACGAAATTGAGCAAAGGAGTTGGTGATCAGAGGAAACGAGAACGGTTCTTGTTCAACAATTACAGCCTTGTCGGCACGATTTTGGAGGGTGCGCAGGGTCGGCTCGCAGATGACAATCGGTCACATTTTGAGAAACTGAAGGAGGCTTATGGCGATGGAAGATAACCCGTTCATTTAAAGTGGCTAGACGGTGGTCTAGGTACATATCTATTGTGGGTAAAGAAGTCAGGGGTCTTGAGGGACAAACTGTGGGTGAATAATGTTAGTTCTTCTACCCTGACACATGACAATGAGTGTTTGCGCCAGATCAGGACGAATATCTTGTGTGAACCACTAACAACTGAATTGCCAGTGGATCTGATTAAATGTGCCGAGTAAACATCTCCTCTACCTTGCGCTCCACTCGCCAGTAGGAGGCTTTGAGACAGTTTAGTCAGCTTAAAAGGAGGGCAGATCATTGGTTCCTCGTCAATTTCACCCAACCTCAACCACCTCCTCGACGCAACCACGATACGACATGGGGTCACCAATGTCGGCGAGCTTATCCACATCTCTGTTCCTTGGATCCTGCTCTTGGCCAGCGGAATGGTCGTCCCAATTCGTCGATTACGGCGGTCGTGGCTCGCCCAGAGAAGGAAACGTTCTCCTACCCTATCAAGATTTGTCCATTGCCATAGAAGTCTGATACCATTGAGGTCAACTAAAACACGAATCGCCAGTGAAAACTTGATTAAGATTGAGCTTACTGTCGCGACTACTTCCCAGCTGCAAGATTCGCAGACATTGCCTCTACGACGCTAAAGTCAGCTTATCGGTGTGAGGAACAAGTGATTAACAGTGTCCACCTCACCGATCGGGAATTTTTGACTATGCCCAATAGATGCCGTCAATAGAGAGCAAACTTGGATATACTCAATTATGCAGATTCCGGCCTACCTTGGTGGTCTGGATGTCCAAACAACGGATGACCTCCTTTTTGCAGTAAATCCAATTCAAGCCATGACGAAGAGAATGAGGCCAAGGAGAAGTTGCGGCAAGCGCAGGAGAAGCGGAAGGAATTTGACAAGGAATTTCAAAAGCTTGTTGGTGGATGATTGACCGTGTGAGCATGAAGCTGGAACAGAGAGAATGATAGAAAAACATTGTAGAGGAGAGGGGGTACACAAGTCGGTTCTATGAAGATCCAAGGTCGATCCAACGTTGGGATGCAATAGTACACTCAAGATCTGTGTAAGCACCGAGACTACATTCAACATCCTCAAATATTCGCAGTTTGGTGGTAGACGACAGGGCTTTGGGGTTCGGGGCTTTGCCCGTCAAAATGGCACTCGTAATTGATTTGGGGTGGTGTGATGCAACTAGGAACCGTTGCTTTGAGTTACCTAGGCGGAAGTGCGTACATGTTGGCTTAATCTTGCGGATTTGGCAACATTGCACCGCAGGAAAATTAAAGAGGCTTTCATGGGGATGCGCATCTGGCATCAAATGTGAGCATTAGCACGCTAAATCGCTATAGCAAAGGTAAAATCGCAAAGTCCCGCTTCCAAACATTTCATCAGAAGATCTGAATGATCGACGAGTTGAGAGCACGATCTAAATCTCGTTTTCTGAACCCAGGCGCTCGTCCTAAGCAAATGCCAGTCTTGATAATTTCTGCACTTGACGTCAGAATTATACTGGCAATAGTAATTACAAGGCAGACTCACCATCAATCAGCTTCGACACATCAATCGTAACGTTCTTCTTAGTTTTTGGTTCCGGCGCCACAGCATCCGCAAGATGCGAGGCATCGTAGTCATCAGCATGTGGTCCAACCGTGTCCGAGAAATCCCAGGAAGCTGGATTTTCGACACTCGACCACCCTGAGCTGAGGAAATCAGGTGTCTTGTCTCCACTCCCCATAAGCCAGCCGGCAGCCGCCGTGTCCCAGCTAGCATTGCTGTCCCATACACCAATCTCATTCCAGCTGTTACTGTCTTGTGCGGGTCTCGGCGTAGACGGGCTGGGACTGGCCGTGGTAGCCACTGTCTCGACACCACTTGCGCTTGGTGAAGGTGAGGAAAAGATGTCTGCTGGAATTGACGACTCTTTGGACAGAACAAGAGCATCGTCATCGGTTTGCCACTCAACAAAGGTACTTTGTGGGTCAATGTGAAGTCCTTTGCTCTCAAGATACCCCTCAACATCATTACTATCAAACCACTGTCCTTCGTATTCTGCTAAGTCGAAATCCATGACCTCTTGAGGCATCCCGGTCCCATCGACACTTTCCAGCGTAATTTGTCGCTGCAATGGCCCAGGCTTGACGATATACCCATTGTGTACACGCCCAGTGTTGTAGTGCGTACCCGCACCCCCAAGATGGATGAATGGTGTTTGGTACGTCTCTATCGCATGTCCTGGGTCCTTGGAAAGAGCTGCTCGGAATTTGGCGATGAGATTGTCGCGGCTGTGGTACATGAGAGACAATCTAAAAACACGACTGTAAGCATGCGGCCGCTCCTCTGCATTGGAAAGCAGGTGGAACCCTCGTTCCAATGTAGCTCGTTGTAGCCGTCTAGCAAAAGTGGTTTCTTGGAACGAATATGTATAATCGCCAGGTATCGTCTTGACCATGGAAGGCACGTTGATTTGGGTGGGTGACGGTACCTGGACATTGTATTGTTGATATTGAGAATCACTTGGCGCGGCCACCGCCAACATGACCCCAGAAGTTGCTGGTGTGCTGTATTGGAATAGACCGAAGCTCGACGAGGTGTCATGATATCGTCCCGTCGTTGTTGGGGTCTGCAATTCCGTCGCACTGTCAAAATCACGAGGGGAGACGTACATGGGTGCAGGAGATTGAGCTGACATCGAGTCGCCATAAGTCAAACTATATCCCATTCCAATGTCCACGACGTTAGGCGGTGGCTCTGGTGAATGGGAGCTTGCTGAGTTAGAGAAAGTGATTTGATGCTCTATGTCGATATCACGAGGCGACGTTTTCGAGGATTTACGCGGTTCTTCCTCCATTTCAGAATCAGAATGCTCGTCTCCACTTTGATGAGAGGCTTTGGCAAGGAGGATGAATTGTTCCGTTGCAGCTTTCAATTCCCGACCAAGATCCGGACTCATCTGAAGCACACCAGATGCAACGGCACGGTCGTTGAAATTGAGAAAGGTCTTATTCATTTCCTCGATCGTAGTTTGCAAGGCAGATACTTGCACTTGGAGAGATGAGATGGTGGTTTCTTTCCTCAGACGGTAAGCTCGCTGAGCTAGTCTGATTTGTGTGCGTCGTCTCTGTTGGACCAGATCAGCGTTTGGACGCAATATCCACAATCCGAAGAGGTTACCCACGTCTGCCGCAGTCTCATCGGCACCTTCAACTCGCGGACGCCCTCTTGCCTTCTTTCCATCATCGTCATCATGAGAAACACGTTGTCTCTTTCGAGCACCACGCTCTCCTGCCATGTCAAAGTCAAAGCGTAATAAGTCTATGGATCTCGATAGACTCCGTGGCTGCAAGTGGTTCCAAGAGCAGCAAATGGTCAACAGACGGCTGCAGAAGAAGAGCAAGTGGAAAGTGACAAGAATAGGTGGAAAGGTGGAGGATGATTGATGATTAAGAAGCTGATTTCAACTCAGTCGTCTGCTATTCGTAGGTGTAGGCCAACGCAAGACCTGGCTGTGGCCGCTCGGAAGAGCAGCGGAGGCTTTGTAATGGCCGTCGAAATGCCCCGGAGTTGAGACAGCTGCTCAGGCACGCAATCAGCCTGTCAGCGCCTGGAGATCAGGCAGTTGCCAATCATGGAGGGGGGGAGATGCAAGAGGCAGGATGCTGTAGGTCTTCTGCATGCTGAATCAGCCAGCTCTCTCCCAATGGAGACATTCGCTGATGATTACTGATCACTCATGACCGACGCGTCGTGATCACAAAGAAACGCGTTCTCGTGATGATAGAGCAATACTCATGGAGGGAGTCTGACATCACCTGTGACCCATGTGTAAGGTGACATCACCCGTGTATAAGGTCTTCCAGAAGAAGTCATCGAACATTCCATTCTTGTTCCACCAGACTTCCACGCGTCTTCCAGATTCAACTCTATAATCCCCACTTTTCCTGTCCCAGTCACGTGCTCTTATCAGATCCATCCACGTTATCAGATCTAAAAATATGGCCTTCCCCGAACACCTCAATCTATTCACCGACATCAAACCAACAGCATGGTCAGTGTAGCGCTCAGAAATCACCACTCCCTCAGCTAACAGATGCCAGGCGCCCATCCGGCCAACAAAGCGCGCAAGTGCAAGCAAGCAACGGACAACCTTTACAAAATCCACAGACGACATCTTCCACAACTCAAAACGGGACAAACGCGAAATGAAACACTCCCTCCTCCTCTCCAAAGCCCGCAAGAGCGCCGGCGTCACAAAAACCCTCAAGAGAAGGAGACCGTCGAAGAAGCTAGTCACAACAATGGAGAGTTTAGAGGACGCTTTGCCAGAACTTGAGGACGCACAGATTGTGATGGCGAAGACCGGGGCCCAGGGGGCTGTTGATGCAAGGAATAAGAGTTTGGGGAGTAAACCAGGCGTGAGGAAGAAGAGGGAGAGAATTGAGAGGGAGGAGAGGGAGAGATTTGGGAAGAATTTGGCTGTGTTGAGTATGGCGAGGCCAAAGGATGATGGTGAGGCTGGTGCAGCGACGGGCGGGACAAGCAATCGATGGGCTGCTTTGAGAGCACATCTCAATTCGAGTATGGCCGAGCAGGGTGCTGCGGGTGGTTGAGAGATAATTTGTGTCGGGGGAAGACAATTTGCAAAACAGGAATATACCAGCGTAAACAGCGCGTGCAACCCAAAAATGGGCTGACCAAATGAGCGCGCAAGCGATCAGAGTGAAGCTAGGGGCGGATGACTGTCTCTGAGAATGGTTGCAGTGCACATGGCGCTTCTGGGAGAGGAGCACAGGTCCTTCAAGGCTAATGCGGGTGGTATGTAACGATGCAACGCGATAAAGATCTTTGATGACCTTTGAACGATCTCAGGACCACATTCTCTTTGTTTTGCGAATAGCAAGCAGCACACATCATTTCCCATCAGTCGACAATGCGTCTAGATTAGAATTGTAAATCAAGGCCTAGCGTGCTGAATACTCGCAGCAAGATCATTAATACAACAAGATCCTACCAAACCTGGGAGACCAATGCGATCATTGGTTTTTTTATTTTCCACCGTTCGATCACATCCTACTATCCATTTAACATAACCAACGAGAGATCGATATTGATAAATTACTAGCGGATTTCGCTCCAAGAATGCCAGAAATTCATCGACATTGATCTAGGGCTGAGGACTCCAAAGCCGACAGAGGCTTAGATTCCCAGATACTTCGAGGCGCACTGAAGCGAAGACACCGCGTGTCAGCGCAATTCTAGTCAGTCTCGATTTCGTCCTCCATCTCTTCATCCTCATCTTTCATATCCACATCCATCTCCTCCAGATAAGCAAAAGACTCACGTCCTTCAAGAATCTCCTGTCTATACTCCCACTCCCTAGTAGCCTCAAACATAGCCACCTCCTTCAACTCTCTAAAAACATCCCTCTCCACTTCCCCAGCACCTCTAATTTTCCCCTCAAACCACCCCTTCCACTCAGCCAATCCCCCCACCTCTTCCAACTCCTCAGGAAGCTTAATTTCCACCTTCCCAACCCCACTCAACCCCACAGCAAGCGGACTACAAACCATCTCCACAACAGAAACATCCCTCATGCCCATTCTAGCCCTAACACCCCCATCCACCTCAACCCCGCGATCAACAATCCAAAAGTCATCGTCCCCAGAAAACCTAACATCCAAACTCGCCAGTTCCCTCACCATCCCCACAACATCCTGTACATTCTTCCTCATCCGCCACGTCGCCGTTCTCTCCTCCCTATCCCCACCCACAAGCACAAAACAAAGATGCCGCATCCGCTGTAGACAGAAATGTCCTTGTCGTTGGAACTGCGCTAGTTTTGTTGTTAACTCGTCACCGTAGTATTCGGACGTTGCGATCGGGGGCAGGTGGAGGAAATCGATTCCGTCGGCGGTGATGCGGATGTCGAAAGTATATTCTTCGTAGAGTATTGTTGCGATTTCGGTGGCGAAAAGGGAGTGGGTTGTCATTAGGGAGAGGGTTGTTTTTGTGGGGATGGCATCGTATTGATCTTGGCAGAAGGCGGCTTTGATGTTGGTGAGCTGGGCCGGGCTTGGGGGGTCGATGAAGATGTTTGGTTGGGTTTTGTCATTGGAGACAGTCGAGTCGGACCAGAAGGAGGTTTTTGTCGGCGTTGGGGTGTCTTTAAACATGTCCTCCAGTTCTGTTGGCGACTCCTTCACCGATGGAGGAGCAGCAGTAGCAGCGGCGTTTGAAGACGGAGAGGACCAACTATCTTCATTCCCAAAAGAGTTCGACGATGATCCATCCATCTCAGGCATATCATAAACATCCCCAAATTCCGCAACACTAAACTCAAGCGGAATAGTAAATTGTTCAATCGAGAACGGTACCTGAAATCGAGTATTATGAACCTCAGGATTGAAGGGCCCATAAAATTGGCTAAAACCAAGGAGTTCATTGGTACCCTGATGCTGAGCATGGGCACGCGTAACCACACGCCTGATCATTTCATCGTTCTGCTCTTTCAAAAATTCCCAGCGAGCAAAGAGGATACTCGTCGGTTCGATGGGTTCAGATTTGTCGGGGAGTAAGTATTGGAAGATTTTTGCACGCATCTCAGTGGGGATACGCATGATGGGTGGAAGTCGAACTGCGATGGCATCCTGCTCGGTCGAGTCTTGAATAGCCTGGTCAGCAGAGGCGAGAGGGTTGTCTGAACCCGTGACAGCTAGTTTACTATAGCTGCGACGATCAATTATCCCATGGTAATTGCTTTGATCGACTGGAAGCTGGTCGAAATTGCCGTTGCGAATCGGCAGCGACCGTTCTTGTCCGGGTTCCATGATGTTATCAGTCGTCAGAAAAGACTCAGGCAAGAAGAATAGGCAAGATTGGTGAGTTGAGAAGGCCAGTCGGATATGTTGAAGCTGATCAATTTCGATGTTTAGGTTTGGCCAAAAAGTGTACGAAATGAATCTCAAATAGATGTGCAGATAAAGTGATTGACTGGTGACGAGCCTGAAACTCTATAATGTGCATTTGTTGGTGTTGATTCCACAAAGGTGGCAAGTGATTAACAGCCTCGTGGCAACAGTGAGGCTGGGAGGTGTTGTGTAGTTTTGGTGATCATGATATGGTATGACCGCACCTATCTATAACAAATGGCGTGTTGGTTATACACATGATGATGCCAACGAGGTAAAATTATTTCGCGGGACGTGGTACAGACCGGATTAGAAAGCTTCATACTTTTTGAAATCGTCCAGAGTTTCTTGTTGTGGTGAAGGGGAGGCTAGATCAGTAAGTTCTGTTACGGGTCGGTGATACAGATTGAGAATTTGGAACGAGGAAAATGCAACAGTCCTACTCTTTTCCAAAATCGAAAAAGAAAGGGCTGAATCTCGCACATCACCTCATTGCAAATTTGTTTTGGTATCAAACTGTTCAATTGCATTATGCCTTCATCGTGCATCAAAATCTATGAGGTCTTCCTCTGACCTAGCTTGCCAAATGTCATCTGCCTGCCGTAGCTCATTCAATCGTTTCATGGTAGATGGTATTCATATCACACCCCTTGCGCCAAAATATGCTTGTCGAGGACAGGGTCTATTGCTGAACGCCAGCGCCTGCAGCGTTGCTCTTGTTACGGTCACCTTGTCGGCTGGATGACTGTTGTGCTGTGTCAGTATCTGCAGTGGAATGAACTCGCAATTGGTGAAACGTACCTGGACCTCCTGTACCTGACCCTTCTCGATGATGGCCTTGACGGCATCCTCTGAGTTCTTTGTGCCAAATTCATTTTCGAGAACGGCATTTGATGCACGGTTGAGCTCTCCTTGTGCGCCGTGCCTGAAGTTATGTCAGCGGCATCCTCACAATTCAGTGGGTGCTCTCAACTCACTTTCCTGTGGTGAAGACGTCGAAGCTCTGGACAACGTCCACGAGAGGGACAGTCTTATCCTCCTTCCATTTCTTCACGGCCTCCTCGCTCTCGACTAGGATGATGAAATCGTCCTCAGTGCCCTTGTAGTGGATCTTGGTCTGCTGGGTCTCGCCTTTGGTCATGATGATGGTGTGTGGTGGGGTATTTGGTCAGTGTGATTTGTTGAGGATGGGTATAGGGTGGAATTGCGGTTGTGGTTGGATCGTTGTTGTAGATGAGATGTTCGTGTGAAGTGGGATGGAGTGGTGGAGGTATAGTTCCTGTTTATAAAGAGCTCGAAGCTACCCCAGGCCGTGACACGACACAAATGACGTAGCTATCCAAGGCTGAACGCAGCCCAATGAAAGTCTTTGCCTGAGGTGTCCACAACACCCCCACACCCCTGTATTGGCCGTGATATTACTTGTTCCTTGGAACATGACGTGCTTACTGTTGGAAAATGCGTGCACTTGTCTGGAATCTTCTTCACTCTGCACTGAAGATGGCCTGGCAAGCGGAGCGAGGTCCGGAGCTGTACACGACTCCACACACTTCACATCAATCATGAGCCTTTCAAGAGGGAAAGCATGACGGCGCTATCATAAAATGCTTTGATTAAAAACCACGTCCAGCACCAACATTCTAATCCCGCTTTCCAAACCCCCCAAAGACGGGTACCTGCATTATTCGCACGGCGCATCACCCGGGCCCAAGAAGCTGTTTCCAGAAAGATCTGCATCATCCGCCGTGCAGGAGCAATTAGTCCAAACCTGGAGAGTTACCAAAATTGTCTCTTAATCCTATCTTTCGTAAAATGCTGCTTTCCTCGCCATCACTTCAGTCCTTTGTCACTCCCAACAACTTGAACAAGATACTGCGAGCCTTTGTTGGGCCTTTAATTGGAGTTTGATGGGCTCTGGAATTGAGGGGTGAGGATACCTCTCCTTTGACTGGTGTATGGACCACGGTAGCTATGCTTGGTCCAGCGGATGTCTCCGATGGTGACAATTGACGCGCCGGTGGTGATTCTATGATGGTGGAGACCCTCGACACTTTGGTGGTCTCTTGGGACTTCTCCAAGAACATTCGTATCGGAGTCATCGGCCGTGCCGTCATCGACCTTTCACTCGTAGCCGCTCGATTTGCTCGCCTTCTACGGCGGCCGTCTAAGCTTGGTGGGTTGAGCTCAAAATCTTCCGGTAGAAATGCCGTTGGAGCACTGTGGAAGTCGACCAACGGTCCAGAATTTGGGCATGGTCTTTTCACCAAAGTTCTCTTCGGTCTCGTCGATGGCAAAGGAGGCAAGGGATTCGGAGGAATAATTGACGTCTCGTTCAGGCGATGGTGACTGAAGCTTGCGAAACTGGCTGATCGTTTGGAAAAATTGCTTGCAATGCTGGCCATGCTAAGTTTGCGCATCACTGAATTGGCCGAAGCTCGAATTGGATTGTCCGGCCTCCTCGACACCATCCCTGGATACGGCAACACATCTCGAGACCAAACATCGCTGAGAACAGTCTCAAGCCGAATACGTTCAGCACGTCGAGGCGCAAGAGTAGGAACATGGCCAGAGGACATGTGTGATTGAGACCGTAGAACCGGAAGCGATGATTCCGAGTCGTTGTTTCCAGGCTTTTGGGCATGCGTGTTCTTGATGATGACTTGGTGGAGATTCGTTTTGGTTCCAAGCGTCGCAGCCCGATGGATCGATTTGCGTCTAGCAAAGGAGCCGTTTGCCTCAAACGCAGGACCGACAGACTTGAGATCTGTAGGGACCAAGACAAATGGACCAGCAAGACCCTCAATCACGTTCCGGTTCTCGGTCTCGATTCTAGCGCGGATTTGACCCTTCCACTGCTCCTCTTCCTCCTCTGAGCATGCACTCATGATTACCTCATATTGCCGCTGATTCGACTCGAACATAAATTTCCAAGTATGCGGTGCGGTGTGACATTGCAGGCCTGTTGAAGGGTGGTTAGCGGTAACATTGCCAACAAGCTGTTATGAAGGCATGACGAACCTCGCCCATTATCCGAGTCTTCCAACCGAGCGTTATTCAATGACATGACAGCAAACACATCGTATGTAGCAAGACTTTTGTTGACCAGCGCGAGCACAAGGGATGAGCGGTACAGAATTGAGATCATGTAGTCTCCTTTCACGCCGTTGTGGGTGTCATAAGCGACATGCAGAACGCCGCAAAGCACAACATGCCCAAGCAGCCTTTGAACGGGAACTTTGCCCTCATCCATCTGGTCCAGTAAGCCATGTGTCCCAGAGAAGAGTAAGAAAATACGTACTGTCTGTGGGAAGACCAACCGATCGTGCAGGATCCATGTCGTCTCAATGAGTTGTCTGACTTGTGGATTGTCTCTGGCGGTGTTGATCTCATTTGCAGTCTCCTGCAGCCTGAACAAGACCTTCTGAAGTTCCGCGTGGGCAACAGGATCATCGCAAGCCGGAGTGTGCTTTGCGAGGTCCTGGAAGAACAAAGGGTACTTGCAAATCCTCTGAATCGGCTGCAAAAGAATGAATTAGCAGGGTGGTATGCGCACAATTTAGACACTCACCTTGATCAGCAGGTCAGAAAAAGTCAAGCCTTTCCGGTTGCGCGCTTCATGATGGTAGATCGAATTTGTGGAAGAAGCCAACGCTTCGACGCCCCTTTCATAGGCAGGCCAGGTGGGGATTAATCTCGACGTTGATGACGCGTCCTCCTCCATAACTTCATTATTAGCGGCGTAAGCTTCGTAGGCAAGGAATCTTGACATCTAAAGACACTGTAAGCGAAGGAAGCTGATTGAGACCCAGTCAGACAAACAAATCGGTCGAAGACTTTCGCCACGTTCAGCACGATGCTTGTATTGACAATGACGCCACCGACTTGGAGAATGGCAGGTCTACTCGCATCGATGGAATGTCGGACTCGATGACCAATGGCCCACAAGTTGGGTCGCGATGGGGCACTCTCGGCGCTGTGCCATCTAAAATGATTTGCTTTCCGTCTCTGTGGGCGTGGCATGGTGTCGTCTTCGGTGGCCTCCGAGTTAGGTACCACTTTGTGAAGTTCTGCCAGTAACTCTTCGTGTAATTGTACAATTTGGGTTACACTCTTCTGAATATTCTTCCTTCGCTGTAATGTCATTGTAGGCATAGTTGCGAGTACTGTGAAATAAACCTGGAGACCATTAGTCTCAGACAAGTGAGAGGAAGCTTGCAACGGACATTGACAAGCGCCTTCATGTCCACAATGTAGTTCTCCTCCGAGTAGAGCAGCTCTTCGACGATTTTTCTTCTCTGCACCGACCTCGCCCAAGCCTTTTCGTCGATCGCATTTTCGACTGAAGGGGCCATGCTCTCGAAGGACATTCGTACATCGGAGAACCGACTGCTTCTGTTATCGCCTCGGAGATGAGCTGAGCGAGTATCCACCCGTGATTTTGTCGCAAGGCTCGTTGCTGTCCATGTCATCGATGCCGATTTGACAGCAGTGAGCAGACCGATAGACGATGTCAGTGAGAGTGACTGTCTATGACCGGCATGCCGGACGCTGTGCTGCCCGGGCGATTCCAGAGGCGGGAGCCGATAAGGTTCGTCAAATGCTGGAGACTTAAGATGCGATAGGACATCCTTATGTCTTTGTTGATTCTTCCTTCGCAAAGTGCTGAGCCAACGCTTGAATGGCAGCTGTTCAGGAAGCTTCTTCGCAGGATCCTCTTCTTCCGCTTCTTCTTGATGGTCTTCTAGCTCTTCGAGCTCAACAGTTTGGTCGCTGACAGGCACATCTACTTGATCAACTAAATTGACAGCGATACTGGTTTCCAGTGCTTCAAGGACAGATTCGGTGTCCAATGCATCATCACTGACTGAGCCTCTTGGTGTATCAGCTGATTCTTGCGTAGGTCGAGAAACACGTAAATGGGCAGTCTCTCGCTTTAGCATACGAAGCTCTCCTGTAGTCGGGACCGGGGACGCGGATCGTGAGCTACCCCAGCTGGCTTGTCGAGAAAATTGGCCTGGGGAAGGACCAGGAGGAGTGGTACTGTTAAGATCGTGGATCAAACTGAGCAGAGATCGAGAGGCCATTCGAGGATGGGAGTTCTCGTCATGTCTGGATCGAAGGCCGTTGGGAGTAGACAATGCTGATCTAGCTGATGCTGCTGAAACACTTCGTGGCGTATGATGACGGACGGTACCCAGTGATGCTTGACTGGTAAAGGACGAACATGATCGCGAACAGAGGGGATTCGCAAAAGGCCGCTCCAACGGGTTTGTGGACGGCAGGGAGAGGACGTAAGCCATACTAGATATCAGTCTTGGACGTGAACAAGAAGTTTGGGCAACAAGTGAAGGCGTCCCGGGGGCATGAATATGAGATAGAAGAGACGGGATGAGAGTGAGGAGACATTCGTCTGTATACAAGAAGTAAGACAATGAATACACAGAACCAACGAATAGACAGTTGCATCCGAGTAGTGGCAGGCAGTCACAACGGAATGGGCTCGAGACTACTTTTCATGGTGGGAAGCGCCTACGTAGGCACACCATGCCGACTTCTCGAGGTGGTGAGTTGTAAATCCAGGGCTCTTCGCGCGTTCTTGCCATGTTATTTTTCCGAGGGAGCTTCCAGTTTGGCATATACTAGTGAAGCCATGACAGGCGGAACGCGTTTGAGTGCCAGCAAGAAGGAGCAATTCAGGACGCCTAAGAGCAATCTGGTAGCAAAGCCCGAGATTCCAGTTCGATAGCCGCAGCGTTGCGCGCTCGACGCGTCTTTTGCTTATTGATGGTATAGATACCAAGGGAGATGGAAAGTTGATGGTTGAAATCATTCCCACTCACGCGGCGAAGACCCTGTTTGAGGTGGCTTCCTTCCATCAACCCCACCAGTCGAAGCTTGTGCACTCTACACACGTCTATTCCGATTTTCCTTGTTCACAATCCCACAGAGCTTGCTTCAAATACGGCTCGATGGACGACATACATACTCCTTCCGTCGCCTCAGGGCCAACCACGAACGGCCATTCGAATGGCGTTGCCACGGACAAACTGAGCTTCAATGAGCTAATGGCCGAGAAGGCGAGGTTAGAAAGCGAACTCACGTCTTTGGGATCCGTCCTGGAATCTGTAAGAGCTTCATTTCTTGTCATGGCCAACAGTGCCTCACGCTTCACAGCACGGTGTCACGATACAAACTGGCTTGACTACTTTTGATGGCTTTCCGCGCGCCGATATCGATGTCCCTCAAAGTACATTGTCCTAACTTTTGGAGAAAGAAGCTATACTAATTCGATGTGATAGTTCGAACCACCCGTGCAAGAATAATCCACCTCCGTAATGACTACAAAGCGCTCATGTCTCGGCTTGAGGTCGTGATTCAACAGCGATTCGCAGACATGGCATCTGAACCTGCGCAAGCACCTGCAGCAACCTCTTCCACCGCCGTCCCAATCCGCTCCTCCACGTCACAGTCTGCACTGGCAACACCCAATACACCATTCGCCAGAGTAAATACGGTTGTATCTGGAAGTCCAGCGGCCGATTCAGGCTTACAAATTGGTGATGAAGTGACACGCTTCGGTTCTGCCACCTGGCTGAACCATGACAAACTCAGCAAAGTGGCAGAAATCGTAGCGCAAAGCGAAGGCGTGAGTTGCATAGCTACATGTCGATGTAACGTTCGTGCTAATGGTGTGTCTCAGCGCCCGATAGCTGTATCTATCCTACGTGGTTCTGCAGGCCACCAGCTCACATTGACGCCTCGTTCAAATTGGGGAGGCCGAGGATTGTTAGGATGTCAATTGCTTCCATTATGAGAAAGTGGTGGTTCCACTATGAGAGAGTGGTGACACTTTCTCTGCGCGATAAGACTGTGAATGAAATGATGATACAATACGACCACACAAAAAACCTGAATATTTCAGCATTGCGTAGCGAGAAGAAGGCAACTGAAATTTATGAAATGATACCCAACAAGCATCTTCAAGGCGTCTAGGTATTCTGACAATTACCATGGTTCAGACACTTCAGTAACAGCAGGATTTTATTGACAAGGCTTATCCCCAGATAGGAACGGAGGGATGTACATGCTGTCTTTAAGTAATGAAACTAAATTTAAGACTGTGTTGTCAACTAGGTAACAAATGAAGAAAGTGGTGGACTTTAAGTTCAGTTCAATGTTAGGCTTCAATGACAAAGCACGTGAGTGTGGATGCCTTGGCAAAACAACGACAACCTGATGAATGACAACGCCCAAAAATCTAACACCCCGCCACCTTCAACCCTCTTTCTGCCCATCAACATTTCGAAACTCTACCTTCCCGGTATAAAAGTGAGTCTTACCTCCAACTAACATTTTTTTCACTTTTGCAATCGATTCACCCTTGCTAACTAAAGCCTCTAAACAGCAAAACATCACCCACTCATACTACGCTGCTCCTACGACCATGGCAGAGGCTGCAACTCCTACCTTCAAGCTTGTGCTTGTCGGCGACGGTGGTACCGGAAAGGTAACCCGCTTCTCAGACTCAGAGTGGCGTCGTGAGTACTGACCGCCATATCTAGACCACCTTCGTTAAGCGTCACATCACTGGCGAGTTCGAGAAGAAATACATCGCGACTCTTGGAGTAGAGGTCCACCCTCTCGGTTTCACCACGGTACGGACATACAATCACAATGGAACAAAGACCGGGCACTAATCTGCGGCATAGAACTTGGGACAGATTCAGTTCGATGTCTGGGATACGGCTGGACAAGAGAAGTTCGGTGGTCTCCGTGACGGATACTACATCAACGGCCAGTGCGGTATCATCATGTTCGACGTGACATCCCGTATCACATACAAGAATGTCCCCAACTGGCATCGTAAGTTTTTCAGCTCTATGCGTCCCTTTCGCACAAACTAACCAGAGGTTCAGGCGATCTCGTTCGTGTCTGCGAGAACATCCCCATTGTGTTGACCGGTAACAAGGTCGATGTCAAGGAGCGCAAAGTCAAGGCCAAGACCATCACTTTCCACCGCAAGAAGAACCTTCAATACTATGACATCTCCGCCAAGTCCAACTACAACTTCGAGAAGCCATTCCTGTAAGTTTCTGCTTCGCGAAACGTAAGGCATACGCTAACCAAAGAAACCAGTTGGCTCGCTCGCAAGCTTGTTGGTAACCAGTCGCTCGATTTCGTCGCTGCACCAGCCCTCGCACCTCCAGAAGTCCAGGTCGACCAGGCTGTCCTCGAGCAATACCAGAAAGAGATGGAGGCAGCTGCCAACATGCCTCTTCCAGATGAAGAGGATACCGACTTGTAGACGCGTAAATCAGCCGAGCTTTTCCAGCTCCGCGCTCCCAGCGCCACTTATCGATATTAGCGGGTAGTCAGGATAGAAATTCCAAGGTGGGAGAGGCGGCGGAACAGGCCCCTGGCGATGGTTCACCACTGAATAACATCTCTAGCGTTGCACCCTAGACAGTTTGACGTATTTTCGAAAACACCCCTTATGTAGACCATTATCGGAGGCGATTTATGAAGGATTAGGTGGAATTATTTGGCAATATCAGCTGAAGATGCTGGGATGAGACAGACGGTATTCTGGTCTCTACAAGCACTTGAAACAAAAAGTTATGACGATTCCTGGTGCCTGCAATGCGTGCAAATTCGGTGAAATCGTCACACAATTGACTCCAAAGCTGCCCTCAGGCCATGACCAACATCAGTCCGAGTTTGGCATAATAACGCAACCCCTCTGCAGTCTCGTGTACCTCTTTCCCCATGTGCGGTTGCTGCTACGGTGAGGGTTCATTGGCCCGTGTCTCCCAACGGCAATGCACGAACCGACGACGGACAAGCGGAAATGGCGACGTCTCTCGGGCACGCATTGAGGCCTCCACTAGGAACGAGGCCTAGAACAGCTGCTAAGTAGGTTCTCTTCCATCGACCATGTCCCGAATGTCCAAGGGTAGACGTGAAAAATACGTCAACAGGAGCAGCCGGAGAAGTGAGGGGTAATTGTCCGGGACGACGCCTCCCTCAAGGTTCATCTCTTGGGGAAAGCGAGGTGAGGCGCTTTTCGAGGATCTTCTTGTAGATAAGTAACTCTGGATTTATTCCCGTCCAAGAGTCTTACACGCGTCCCACCCTTATATCCATCGAATCCATGCGACTGTTTTGTGGAGGCGTGAATGGCGGGAGCGAATAACAGTCTCCATGGCTATAATGGACGCCTTGGAGACGGCGGCGACGACGACGACGCAAAGCCGGCGTTGAAGGGGGAGGATCTTGACGAGGAGACGTCTCAATCGCCTAGTCGTAAGAAGCAGAAGCGTAATAAACCGACGCTTAGGTACTCATGTGTTGCCGCATCCGGGATCTTTGCTAATCTTGTGTCTTCGTAGCTGTCTCGAGTGTGTGGAACGAAAGACGAAATGCGATCGCGGCAGGCCTGGGTGTCTTGCTTGCGTGAAGCGGCAGAGTGAGTGCAGATATAGCGATATTGCCAACCTGATCGCTGCCAGGTAATTCTGTCTCTTATTCATTTGCTGCCCTTTATTGACTCGACTACTATAGCAATGGCCCTGGACGCCCAAGCAAATCGAGACGAGCTGGAAAGCATGGCTCGATAGCCAGTATCTCGACAAATGCGCTCAAGTCGCCAGCTTCCATGGGAGCGGCAATTTCTGCCAGTAGCAGTGTAAGTACGACTGATACCTTTTGCATATATATCCAATCCTGTTCGCAAAGCTGACAGCTGCTTCTAGCTCCCGAGCCCCGTCGACACCTTCATCAGAAGTGGTTCTTCCAGCTCAACTCATTCTTCGCCATTCCTACTCTCCAATCTTGCACACACTAGACAAGTGACAGCCAGTGTCTTTGGTAGTGAAGCACATCATCCATTTGCCAACTACTGGACCACCACGGGAGGTGTCCCTGAAGTTATTGGAGTGCTTCCAAGCAAACACCAAGCAGACTCTCTTGTGGCCAAATATTTTGAATGCGTCGACCCAGTTTACCCCATGCTGAACCAGCAGCAATTCATCGCCGAATATGACCGCTTCTGGAGCATGTCCACTGTCGAACGGCAGCACAGTGACGCCTCTGTACTTGCATTGCATTTCGCTGTCTATGCCATGGGTGCTCAGTTCATTCAAATGGAATCTGAGCAGGCGAGAGCACAGATCGCAGAGTTCTATGTTTCTGCTGCCCACCAATCTCTACGACTGTATTCATTTTTGAGTCGGACGTCCCTCAAAACAGTCCAAGCCATGGTCCTCATGGGCTACTTTTTGATGAACGACAACAAAGCCACTGACGCTTGGGCATTTGGCGGAATCCTCACCCGACAAGCCTACGCCATGGGCCTGAACAGAGATCCAAACACAATGGTTCCCAATGCCTCTGCCTCTGAGAAGCAGCAGCGGCGCAAAGCCTGGCAGGCAGTGTACTTCCAAGACACATTCCTCACAGTTCTACTCAAACTCCCGCCAACAACAACATTCTGCGATGTAACAGTTGAATCTCTAACCGAAGATCCAGCCGACCAACCCTCAATCAATCCAGCAGCTCTCCTCCCATCCGTTTCAAGCAACGTAATGAGTATCAGCAACATTGCACCACGCCATCCTTCTCCGATGCTCTCGCCAACACATGACCCGGGAAGACACACCGACGTCGATTTTATAAGAAGTATGTGGCGCATGGCCGATCTAGTTCAACGCTCCGTCTGCATGCCCCGAGCCCTCAGTTCTCCCGTGGTCACATCCCTCCGCCATAAAACGTCTCTTCTCAACCAATTCCGAACACTCTACGCCACGTTCCCTCTTTCTCTAACCGCATCTCGCGACCAATTTGCTCAATTGGTAACGAATAATGGACGTATGGCTCGCCAAAATCTGTTCCTCAGAAGTAACTATTGGCACTGCGTTATGATCATTGAGGCAGAGGAAAACGAAATGGGTGGTGTACACTGTGATGTCCGCGCAGCTCTCGAAGCAGGCCGTCTAGCACTAGAATCTTTCTTCGATTTCTGGGAGCATTTACAGGTTGACGCGGGTGTATGGTGGGTTTTCCAACATAGGGCTTTTGAAGAAGCTGTAAGTCCCCCTTCCCCTTCCCCTCCTCGTTTTCACTCTAAGACTCTTCCTTACTGATTCTCGAATAGCTCACCATGGCCAATCTCCTGGGCGCGTACCATCCATCACCCAGCTCACCAATGCTGGGTATAAAACAGATGGTTGATCCCATTTTCGCCAGTTCTCGAGATGCCATCAGGAAAATGTTGGAAATCATAGAACACGTAGGCAGTGCGGCGCCTGAAATGCAGAAGACGAGGACGGAGGTTTTAAGAACAGCTTGGGAAGCTATACAATGGTAATGTAAGTCTTATATAAAAGAGGAGGAGTCGGTCACGTATACAGATTAGAAATTCGTGTACATATCCGGCCGTCAGGGGTCTTGTCGGTTCTGCTTTATTGTTTTGTGGAAAACGATGATTAAAGTATGTAATGTTCAATTGATAGCTAAGTTTCATCTTTGCCGACTGAGCGAACTTGGTATTGCTTCAAGATCTGATGAGCTGCGATGCTACACTCGCAACCAGTTCCTTCGGTTGCCACGAGATCATACCATCCTTCAAACCCAACAGCGGGAGAGTGAAACTGAAGAAATTGGATTTGTTCGAATTACCATAATCTAGTCGAGTCTCTCCAAAACCTCCACCAAGCTTTTCGCTCAATCGTTTTTTCGATAATGAAGTGGAGCCCACGAAACTCCGCTTCAATGCGTATTGTGACGCCTTCCAATTCGAGGACCTACTAGTACAAGATAACGCCTTCAAATATTCCGCTCAAGTCCAATCATCGACCTCCTCTGAAACTCCTATAGAAGTCATCGGCACTATTGCTACCAAGGCCTTGCCAACCACCATTACCATTCACACTGCCGCCAAGTCGCGTAGACTCACTCTTCGCTTCTGCGATTTTGACGCTCAACTCCGCTGTACCATTATCAATGACCTGTAATTGTTGCAAATGCGAGTTGAGAACGCGAACGATTTGCGAGAGCTGCGATGTATATCAGTAAAAGTGCAAATCAACAACAATCCTGGGGAACGACATACCTGATCATCACCGCCAGGACCAGTAGCACCACCCAACGTGACGGAAACACCGTTAACCTCTTCAATGACATCTTTCAAGTCATTGTTGAGACCCTCGATACGATCAGTCAACCGCTCAGCCATCTTGTAAGTGCGTTCGCGCTCAGCGTCAACTCCTTCCGTCCCATTTCGGTCATTGGCGCCAACCTTCTGTAGCAAAGCCTCCACCTCACCCTCGTACTTGTTCAACCACTGTTCCAACTCTTCTTGCTCGCCCTCCACAGCTGAGATCTGTTTCTCAACCTCTGCTGCATCGCGCTCCGCTTGGAAAGCCTTGGAGTATAGCTTCGAGATCTTGTCCGTATTTTGTACAAGCATGGTATCCCATTTCTGAACCTGTGTAGCCTGCTTTTGGAATTCCTTCTGATGTTTCGAGAGATCCGCAGCCCATCGTGTAAGAATTTCGTCCATAGATTTGTTCTTCAATCGAGAGCGCGCATCTGGTGCCGGTCCTGAAGTAGATGCTCCGAGTGTGTTGGTACCTGCACCTAAGGCTGTCCCTAGCGTAGTCGCACTGGTTGTAGCAGCGGATGTAGCACTTGAGCTAGCTGGTTTTGCTGTGCTGCCACCCAAGGAGAACATAGGGGCTGCCGTCGGTGCGGCCGATGCCGCGCTCGTGGTATCTGTCTTTCCGCCCAAAGGATTACTGAATAGACCACCTGCGGGCGCTGCCGGAGCTGTTGTTGTAGCCGCCGAAGATGTCCCAGCAGAGGATGCTGCGGCTGACATTCCGCCCAAGGAGAACGCAGGAGCCGCACTGGTCGCTGGTTTTGTTCCGAAAAGGCTGGGTGCGCTGCTAGCAGGTTCTGTGGTCTTCTTCACGGCAGAACCGAACAGAGAAGGGGCCGCGGCAGGAGTTGTGGATGAGGCAGAGTTCGTAGTACCAGCTGGAGATGTGAGAGAAAAGCCAGGGCCGGCGGGAGTAGAAGCTGGCGCTAAAGTTCCGCCTATAGCACCGAACAGGCTCTTCGGGGCTGCTGAATCTGTAGGCTTTGGTGCGCTGAACAAGGTAGAGGTGGCTGCTTGAGTAGTTGCTGCGGGAGTTGTAGATTGTGATGTCTGAGTGGTGCCAGATCCGAAAAGACCTCCCGGAGCTGGTGTGCTTGATTTTTGACCACCAAACAGACCTGGTGTCTGCGCCTGTTGAGATCCTCCGCCGAACAGGCTTGATGTCGTCGATGCTGGTTGTGACGAAGGTGCTGGGGCCGCTGGAGTCGTGGAACCGAACAGCGATGTTGGTTTTGCAGTTGTACCGCCAAATAGACTGCCTGTAGCTGCTCCACTAGACGGTGGTGTTTGTGCTGGGGTTGTTGATGCGAAGCTGAAGGATGTAGCTGGCTTTGCGGCTGCTGGCGTGGTCGAGCCGCTGGGAGCAACAGACGCAGCGGTATTCCCAAACATTCCTCCTCCTCCAGATAGGGCAGATGGTTTATTCCCAAACATTCCACCGCTCGCTGAAGCTGATGAAGTAGCTGCTCCACCTCCAAATAAGTTGCTGGCTGGTGCTGCTCCTGTCGAAGTACCGAATGAGGGCGTAGCTGGTTTCGTCGACGCTGGCGTATTTTCATCCTGCTTTTGACCGAACCCCCATCCGGCGCCCGTCGTTGGGTTTCCCCCAAACAGACTTGGCTTCGCTTGGGTGCCTGCAGTTGCACCTGAAGTTCCAAACAGCGATCCACCGCTGGAAGCTGGCGTTGCCGTAGCGTTTCCACCTCCAAACGATGGCGCCGCGCTGCCTCCGCCTCCGAATGCCGATGCTCCCGTACTGGCCCCTCCTCCAAATGGCGAAGAAATCGAGGTGTTACCGCCAAATGCTGAGGTTCCTGAAGCAGCACTTCCACCGCCGAAGAGACCGCTGCCAGTGGCCGAAGGAGAACTTGTTGCCGCGGCCTGACCAAACTTGAATCCACCTCCTGATGATGATGCCGCTGGCTGCGCGCTGCCGAATAGACCTCCGGAAGCTGGGGCAGTCGATCCAAAGGGAGAAGATTCAGCGCCCGTGGTCTTCCCAGAGCCCCCAAAGTTGAATCCCGACATGATGTTGCGATTGAGGAATTGGTTGTTGTGTGTGTATTTATATGGCTCCCATCTGAATGATTTGTGTATGCGACGCGTTCTCTTTGTTTGGTGTTGTAGATAATTTCCATGGCACTGACTTGACTACTAGTAGGGATCGCGGCAGAGGCAGCCCGCTTGGCGCAAGCACAGCCCCCCAAACATTGGTCTTACCTACCTCTCGTGCCTCGTTCAACACTAATGAAGACGGCTGTCTTTGCTTTTCCCTCTTACACTAAACACCTTGAACTCGCTTCCCTCCTGGCTTTGTTCTCAGACATCTCACTCAAAGAACCAACATCCCTTCATCACTGCAGCCATGAGCGAGGAACTTAAGCTACATGTCCCACCTCCTACCACACATCATGCCAAAGAGGATACGGGAGCTCATGAGCTAGGTATGATAGATTGACACATTCTGAAGCAAACCTCTAATACCACACTCGAAGAATCATCCTCAGACAGTGAGCATTTCACAGACGCCTCTGAGGGCGGAAAGCCATCCCGATCCGGCGATGCCTCACCAATCCCTATCACTCGAGTCGAAAGAGTAGACGACGAGCCCGCATATGGCGAAGTTCCCGGCACTACAGCATACAGTCTACGAACACAAGATGCAGTCCCAGACGAGATCGAAGTTGTACCTGAAGGTCAGCGAAGCCGAAGCGCTTCGAGAGTAAGCCTGGCAGACACGGACAGACCAAAAAGTCCCGCCGTGCCCAAGATAGTTGCTGAAAAGTTGGAACCTGAGACTCCTAGCTACGGCGATGTTCCTGGAACTGCGGCTTACGAGATGCGAAAAGCAGATGCGAAGCCTGATGAAATTGTCAAGTCACCAGCCTCTGCTCACGCACCACCAAACCCTTTTTCAGGTTAGTCTCCCCATTTGCCCGCTGGTCCTCAGCGAGCGATTGACGGGATAAGGATCGCCAACTGCGAATCATCACAGGTCCAATTCTGACGTCGAATCAATAAATGATCTCTCAACGTTAGAAAGCGGTGATAACGATAACGAAGCTACGGCTGAGGATGATGATGAAGGCTTTGGCGACGACTTTGACGACTTTGAGGAAGGACAGGAGGCAGAGGACGCTGATTTCGGCGAGTTCGATGACGGATTTCAAGACGACGTACAATCACCTGCATTTGAACCTTCTCCCGCGCCTCCTGCTCCCATTCAGCCTATGATTGTAAGCACCCGCAGCGCTCCAATTAGATATGAGATAGAATCTACACATGATCATTGTATGAAAAGTTCGGAAATGCTGACTATTTGGAAAGCCTTTGCTCGATACTTCCACGTTGTCAAACGACATTCCCTCTCAACAGGCATCGTGTGCCCCGTATTTAGCCGCTCTCTTCCCCTCGTTCTCATACTCAGACCCCGAGAGCACAGAGCATGCTAAGCCATCGCCACAAATGTTCCTCTCCGACCGGTCCTTGTCACTTTACACCCAACTGATAGCACCGCCACCCTTGGCACCACCCAATTGGCTACGGTCCCGCATTCGGCGCTTATTCCTTGTCTCACTCGGCGTGCCGGTCGACTTGGATGAGATCCTTCCGGCGAGCAAGCAGAAGAAGTTGATACTTCCCTCGATTAACCTCCGGCCATCCTCGGATGGCCGGTCACCTCGCGGATCCATGGACTCAAGGTCTCAGACCCCATCCGGTGGGCAGGTAAGCAGACTGAAAGCTGGAGGGAACGATTCATCTCAGAGTCTGGATTCGAGTGCCTCGACTGTGGCTGGAAAGAGGAAGTCACGGAAACTGCCTTCAGCGGCCAACATACCTCAGGCACCCGCTTTTGACTCATCAAAAGCTACAAGACTAGCTCAGACCACTGATGTGAAGCTAGAGGGAATGAGTGATGCTGAATTGAGATCCCATATCCAAGAGCTCGAGACACTTTTGGAGATAGCAAGGGATGTAGAGGGGTTCTGGAAGGGCAGAGTGCAAGAGGCGGGCAAAGAGAAAGAGGCTTTCGAAGGAGTGATAGAGAACCTGGTCACGTTTGCGAGGAAGAACAGAAAGTAGAAGAATACCCTTGATTTGGTTTTAGCATGGAGTTGGTGGGCTTTAGGGCATGTCATAGTGATAAGGCCGAAGTAAAAGTAGTATGTCCGACTCTTCTCTCAATATCCTGCCAGCCTTCTGAGGTCATAGTATCCAAAACCTCTTCTTCATCTTCTATCACACCGATATCATCAAGTCATATCGATGCAAGAGTCAACATACCTAGATTGCGCAAGCAGACAATATAACTGAAGTTACTAAATAGCTCCACCATCTTATCTTACTTCCTAGGGATAGTGAATAGAACCTTCACCTAGTCTTGACGAGACTCGAGCACTCAGCCTCCAGATTCCAACTACTTGATTCCAACGAAGGGCAAAAACTAGAATATCATATGCTCACCATCCACCGAGGGCTTGTGCCAAAATTCATGTTGGTTTTTAGCAGCACTGAATTGACGAGCCCGCTATAATCCTGCAAAACAATATCAACACCAAGCTCTCACAATGAGCCTCATCACGTCACTGCCTACCTACCCCTTACTATCGGTGTGAGAAACAAGTGGCCGATACTGCCCAATAGCAAGACTCTGGACATTGAATATACTCACTCTAGGCTATCCAGAAATAGCAAATTCAGGTAAACTCGGATATGCCAGTTCCGGCCGTGTTTTTCCCCCACTGGTAGCTCTCACGTGCGCCTGGGATAATGCCTTAGCGCCTTCAAATAACGACATAACATTGAGACGGGACTGATGCGAACGCTGACTTGAAGGGCTGGTAACACTCGGGCGAGCAACGTGACCGTATTCAACGACGTAAACAAGCCTCCACTTTCGAGACTAACACAGAACTCTTACTCTCCTCCACTCTCATTGCGTGCTGCCCGAACAAAGGCCACACATCCATCGAGCAGCGCTATCCAGAGCATGTCTCCATATTCAAGTCACTATCATTATTAATTAAATAAGAAATATAATTGAAGGATCAAGATTTCATGGGTTACGCTGTCTTACGTTCTAAAAGAAAAGGTAAGACTACAGTATGAGTGGACCGCCCACTGATTTAACGTTGACAGATAGACATCGTTGTTGTCACTTGTGTCTGAACCCCTGCCAAGTATTCAATCAAGATGTTCGAGATTCGTACTTCTAGTTTTTACTCGTATTGCCGCAGTTATCTCTCCATCCCGATGCTTTCATCTCGAGATCAACGGCGATGAAATACCGGCAACAAGATTTTGATAATCGCCAGTATTTGTACAATCGTTGAAAGAGTTGGAGGTCTTTGATATTATCAACTGACTGACTCGCCATAGATATTTAGTGTTACAAACATGCCCTTTTATCGACTGATCCAAGTCGGTCTATTTGTCCAATGCACCTCCCATGCCACCCTGTCAATATTCATCGATTGATTCAAAACCTCCTTCTCACCTCCTCAACCCCCTCCCTAATCTTGTCCCCCGCCTCCCTTCCCACTCCCTCAAAAGCCCTTCCATACCTCTCCTGCTCAGCGCCCACCCCTCTCATACTCATCCACCTCCCCAACCTCGTCCTCCCATCATACCCAAGCCCAAACCACCCCGCATACCGATCCTGCTCCGCACTAGTCAAACTCTGAAATACCGCCTTCTTAAAGCTCTTCACCTGTCCTGCATCAAGTCCAAAATGCGAGTCATAGCGATCTTGCTCAGCGCCGACTCCAGGTGTTGATGCTAGTTTGGCAAACTTGGCTTTTGCGTCTGAGCCGAGCCAGGCGGAGGATGGATAGGAGAAGTGGGAGGAGTGACGGTCTTGTTCTGCGCCGCTGCCTCGGGGGAGGTTGGAGGCGAAGTCGTGGGCTTTTTGTTTTGCGGATTGGATTGTGGAGTTGTTTAGGCCGAATTTGCCTTCGTAGCGGTCTTGTTCTGCTGCCATTTTGGGTATTTGAGGGTTATCTGAGGGAATGGGTTGTTGCTGATTCGGTTGGGATGTAGAATGAATCTTTGGAAATGAGCTGACGGATGGTAATAAGAGGAAAATTATGGGATTTTGGTACCTGCGCGTTGAATGATGATGGTGTCGTTGGTGTGATGTCATCAGCCTCGTTTTCGGCGCTAAATACAAACTTGCTTGGTTCGAATTGGCCGAATCGTCCGTCATTATCTTGAGCCTTGGAAGAATCTGTTTATCGATATGTTTGGAAATACCCTTCCACGCTTGGTGCGCAAGAATTACCCTCTTTGACATAAACGGCGTGTTTTGACGAGGCTGAACGGTAACATCGTCAGGGACACGCACCAGGGAGGCGTATGTACATGGTAGCCCAAGAGTACCTTGCTCAACCATTTCTAGCCATGTATCTTGACAATATTGGAAAGGGAATCCGAGTTCATCAGTCTTGATCTCATATCAGTGTACGATTTTGGAGTAGAGGCGCATGGTACAACTATTGCTACAAGATTATTACAGAAGATACAATTCAGATCATGCACTTATCTTCGAGCCTGAGGGTGCTCCGTCCCCCTCTCGCCCTTATTTGTGATCAGTGCCGGACTCTTCACGCCCATCTTCGCGATGGCTTCATTGACAAGTCCAGCAAACCCAACCGGTGCTTTCTCGTCAACGCCTTTTGCAACTGAGGTCCCCATAGCCACAACACTTCTTAGATTGCCAAACGGCAGAACATCGCTGATCTTCTTCGCACCACCAAAAAGCATGACCAGTCTCTCGATCCCACCGCCCCATCCTCCCGTCGGAGGAAGTCCCATCTCAAGCACTCTTACAAAGTACTGTTGCCCTGGTGTAAGTCTCTTTTTAATTTCCTCTGCATCCAGTGGGTAGCCATAAGCGTTGCGGTCTGCAGCCTCCCCGTGCAACTGGTGGAAGAATTTCCGAGCTTGAAGAAAGGGGTCATTTTCTTCTTCGTACATGTTACAATACTCGGTACCATGGATGAAAAGCTCCGCGCGAGCAGCAACAACATGACCTGTTTCTGAATCCAAGTACGATTTAGAGAGAGGTGACATGATCGCGGGGTAATCTGTGATGAAAGTTGGCTCTACACACATGGGTTCCAAAAAACGTGATGAAAGACTGTCGAGAAGTCGGGCGACTGTCGGATTGGCTGGCACAGGTATCTCCAGTTGTGAAAAGAGTGCCAGTAGCTCTTTCGCTGATCCTTCGTCTAGAATTCTCGGGAAACGAAATTCAGAAACAGAGAGTCGGATTTGGTCGAGTAAAGTGGGCAAGAAAGCTAGTCTCTTGAAGGGTGTGCCGCGGAAGGCAAACTTTTCCAAAGAGAACAGGCGTTCATCGACTGCTACATCACAAGCTTTTTGTATATTGCTGAACAATTCCTCCGTCATAGTCATGAGCGTATCCAAATCAGCAAAAGGAAGGTAAAATTCGCAGGTAGAAAATTCGGGATTATGCGTGGTATCAAGACCTGAGGAATAATTAGCACTTGCGTGTAGATATTCACCAGATATACCATTTACCTTCATTGCGAAAATTTGGTCCTATCTCAAATACAGGACCGAGATCTGCTGCCACCAGCTTTTTCAGTGCCAGCTCTGGAGCGATACGTAGTCGCAATGGTGTTGCTGAGAATTCGTTCGCTTGTGTCTCAAACGGTCTCGCTACAGCGCCCCCAGTGTCAGCTGCCAGTATAGGAGTATTCACTCTTGTGAAGTCTTGACGAGACAGGTAGTGGTCAATCGTTGACTCAATGACATGTCGAAGACGCAATAAATCTCGACGTTTCCTATTAAGCACCAAATCCAGTTGCGGGAATCTGGCCATAGTACCGACATCGGTAATTTTGTCAGGAACAGTATGGAGAGAAGGCGAGAGTAATTGTGGTAGCTCAGTTACATTCAATGATAGTGTGCCTTGTTTGGCGCGCTGTGGACGACCGGTGAACGCTGTCTTGTTTTAATTTTTGACATTTGCACAATCCAGGCAGAACTCACCATAGTAGTCACCTGTCTGCATGGTATTCACACGATTCGCTATTTCAGCTTGTGAATATGTTCCACTTTTGACCAAAGGACCAACGTTCAGCATGATCTGAGCCTCCACGTCCCCATGAACGATGTCAAGAAAAATAAGCTTTCCGTGCGTTCTTACACGCTTGATCTTACCTAAGTAGCAGTCAGTATGTACATGTGGCGATCAAGCGAAGTAAACTATCGTGGTTTTTACCATAGAGCATGATCGGGTTTGGGTCCAGACAGCTTGCGCCTGGCTCCAAATAACTGTATTTTCTCTTGAAGGCAGGCAGCTTCATACGCGGATGGATCAGTTTATTATCAGGCTTTGCAGGAGAGGCTAATGCCGATGGTCTTTTGAAGCCAACAGTCACACGAGTCATTACAGCAGCTGGCTCTTTTATACGAGGATATAGAACAGATGGGAAGACCTCCGGATCTTCATCGACAGGGCGCTGACTTCGCAGGGTCTTTAAGCGTCTTTGGTATGACGAAGAACTCCATAATGAATCGTGTGTAGCCTCAGTATGAAGGCACGCGCGGGAGGTCGCGTGGAAAAATGTGATATACGCGTTGCGATGGACAGGTTGTACGTGTGGGTGTAGGTATGGTCTTAGTGTACTACCAATAGCATTGGACATTCTGTGTACTGGTCAGTCATGTTTTTTTTGCGTGGAAGCGAAATTGGGATGCAGTGAAGCGAATCTGTATCAGAAATTGAGGTTTTATAGTCACTCGCCGGAGCGTCAGTCGCAACGGTTCTAAGGTTATAAAATTGATCATCATGAGATGAGAGGACTTGAGAAAAGACTGGGTAACTTACATGTTGGCAATGGTCGGTGGTTGTGTGTAAAAACGAGGCTTCAAAGAAAAAGAGCCCGAGAGAAGAGATCGAGAGCTTGGGCCTGTTCTATGACACCGCCGAAAACTCACCTCCGGGCATCACCATCAACATACCGCGAAGCATCAGTACAGCCCTCAGAGCCAGTTCACATCACACATTAAAACACCACACGCCCTCCCACAAATTCAGCATGTCATACCTCTTCGGCAGCGGCCGACCGCAACCAACATCTGCAGAGAAGATTGCTGCCGCCGAAACAGAAATCGATATGGTCTCGGACATGTTCAACCGGTAAGAAATTTTCCATGTTATTTGGTGACAAAGGCGAAGCAGAAATGCTAATCAAATCAAGTCTGGTCTCATCGTGCTCCTCAAAATGCCTCTCCACCGACTACCGCGAGCCCGAACTTAATAAAGGAGAAGGCGTGTGCCTCGATCGATGCGTATCCAAGTTCTTCGAGGTCAACTTGAAGGTTTCGGAAAAGATGCAGGCAGACAGTGCTGGAAAGCAGGCCGGAGGATCACCATTTGGTTAAAGGATTGGTTATGTGTGATGATTGATGGAAACTGGCACATTGTATTATATTACGAGAAGGGGATTGGGCGGCAATCAATCGCAAAACCTCTACTGTCAGGATTGGGGCATTCTCGTAAAGCTTGGAATGATTATGTCTGTGGAAGCTGGCAAAATGCTATGATACTTTGATACCTGGCCGCAAATATGCTGGCACAACTAGCATTGACAATCTTGCATTATATCTTTTCTTCCTCTCCCTGAAAACATAAAACCAGCTCAACGTTTTGCCGCTTCTGGACGAGAAAGCCCATATACTGGTATTCTGAGCAGGTAAGCATTTAGACTGCATCCCAGAGGAACGAAAGCGCCATACCTGTCATTTACCATTCGTCCACCTGTCGGTCTAAGTCAACCAAGCTAGCTTCTGTACTTCAGCCTTTTCCTTCGACATCGCATATGAATTTGATGTTTCCAAAAGTCCAGCTATTCTTCCATTATGCTACTGCAATACAGATGTACAGAATGTGGAAATCAGGTATCCGTAGGTGAGGCCGAGGTATTGTTCTGTTAAGTTGCAGTCGTGATCTCTTTCACTCCTCGTCATGTATTGTGATTCCATTCTCTTCGATAGCCTGGACCTCGCCACCCACGGACGCAGTCTGCTCAACTTCGTCTTTTACATCTGTTGGCGCCTGTGCCTTGGAGCCACTCTTTGAAGTATCGCCATCCATCTTTGTATCATCTCCAGGACTACCACCCTTCTTCTTGTTGCTCCTCTGCTTCGCCTTCTGCCGTCTCTTCTTATTCTTACTCTGCTTCTCTTCATCCTTCTTCCGCTGCTCTTCCCTTTTCAACTCCCACTCACGATCGTCCTCCTGCTTTTGAGCCTCGTCGTCCATCATCTTGACACGTTCGTATTCTCGCCTTCTGCTCGCCTTATAGACATGGAACTCTCCAGAACCAGCACCGGCAGAAGAACCTTGAACATTAGCGACAATTTCTGGGGGCGGCGCAAGGGTTTTGGCGCCTGGTGCTGAGATGTTGATTTGCTTCTCTGGGTGTGCAAAAAGTGCTTCTAAATTCTCGGCTTGCTTGGAGACCGGTGTAAGAGCGCGTTTTTTTACAGGACGTTTTGAGCGTGGGTCGGCCGAAGTAGGAATTGAGTCTGGGCCAGGTTCCGACATGATGGAGATCAGTCGCGAAGAGGGTATCGTGAGTAGTTGGTCGCGTGAAAATTGCGGAAGTTGCGGAGGACGAGCTGCTGGTGGCGAAATATAATGAGCAATTCAGTGGCAAAGATCGCAGAGTTTGCCAGCCGTGTTGTCCGACAAGTGGCAAGATGTTGTATGTAATCGAGATTGTCGGTGTTTCCAAGCTGAAGTAATTGTGCATGAGGAGGTGATGAGGCCGCATGCTTAGATCCACATCCATGGATCTACAATCACCATCATCTTTGTAATGAGCGACCTGTGCGTAGTCTCATTATTTGCCCCCGTCTCTCTCGCTGTCCTATATATAATTCACCACCTGAGGAAACACCCCGATTGTTTCAGATAATTCTCTGGCTTTCCCCCTTCTAAGATATCACCCATACCTGAACCACCCCGAGTCTATCTCAATTGCCAACTGTTCGAAGTCATGGGAAAGCCCAGATTAATCCTCTTGATCCGTCACGCTCAATCAGAAGGCAACAAAAATCGAGATATACACCAGTACATTCCAGATCATAGAGTAAAGCTTACGCCGGAGGGCAGAGTACAGGTAGAACCTCGAACCACCGTGCTTAGCCAGGCCTTTACTAATTGGAGATAAAGGCAGAAGATGCAGGACGGCGCCTTCGTTCTATGCTCAGACCAGACGATACAATACAGTTCTTCACTTCGCCATACCGCCGAACTCGCGAAACCACCGAAGGCATACTTTCAACCTTGACCTCGAATGACACAGAGCAAGGTCCTTCTCCTTTCCTCCGCCAGGATATAAAGGTCTACGAAGAGCCCCGACTGCGCGAACAGGATTTTGGGAACTTTCAACCTTGTTCAGCAGAAATGGAGAGAATGTGGCAAGAGCGTGCTGATTATGGCCATTTCTTCTACCGCATTCCGAATGGAGAGAGCGCTGCAGATGCATATGATCGAGTCAGTGGTTTCAACGAGAGTCTATGGAGACAGTTTGGAGACGCTGATTTCCCAAGCGTTTGTGTGCTGGTAACACATGGGCTCATGACGAGGATTTTCTTGATGAAATGGTATCACTGGAGTGTTGAGTACTTTGAAGACTTGCGCAATGTGAATCACTGCGAGACTATTGTCATGAAACAAAACCTAGACAATGGCAAGTTTGTTCTGCAGAACGAGCTAAGGACGTGGAGTGATTTACGGCGGCGGACGACGCAAACGACACAAACAGATCTCACACAACCCGTTAAGGAGAAGTCATCTTCACATCTGCCTAGTCGGATATGGGGGGGCTGTGTCAATGGATGTGATCATGCAACTCACAGTTTCCCCCGTCGTGTTCGAAGACAAAATACCATGGACTTCTTAACACAAAGCGAACGGCCAGCTACATCACACGAGCCAGACACCCCAAACCGCAAAAAGAATGTACATATCAGCAAATCCAACAATGCGAGCACCAGTAGCATGAATAATAGAGCAAGCAACACAAGTGGAATTTTCTTGGCCCAACGAAGCACTATCGAATTGGGCAGCCAATCATTTCAAGTTGATGGTAACGCAACGCCTTCAGGTTCGTTGGCGCCAAATGACCTTCCAGATTCCGGAGATGTTGAACGTCCAGAAATCGAACATGCTGACAGCAGCGGACCGGAAGAAGCTGAGGCAAGCGACGCAGATGACTCGGGCGATTCTCCAAACTCCGTATCACCCAGATCCCATCTCCAGATGACAGCCAGGGTCAAAGCCAATAAACAAGTACCGATATCTATGATTGGTCTTGACGTTGGCGGGTCCCGCTCTGGTGTTGGAACTCCGTACATTTCTGACGATGCGGATGAAAGCGATTACTTCGATACCAACATTCACCAGTTGAACAGACGCATGACCCAAACGAGTTTCACGCCATCAGGGCTGTCTCAGATCGTGGAAGGAGGGCCCACGGGGAGCAGTAGCAAGGGTAAGAAGCAATCGACGAAGCAATGGAAGGTGGACAGTGGCATGACGGGAGGTAAAAGGGCGGATGCTTTGGGCGATGTTGATGGCGAGGGAGAAGAAATTGACGGAGAAGCAGGCGAGGAAGCCACTGATGGAGGACATACGATTGAGGAGATGAAGGCCAAAGACCGAGCAAGTCTTTCGGAAGTCTATTAAGGTTGAGCCAAACCACTTCTCACAGGGCTGTCACTTATCAGGTTGGAATCTGCCTAGAAGTACTTTCGAAAGCGAACGTTCCCCGCCGCGGTTCTCGAAGCGATCACGGTATGTCTCGCATGATTCAAGAGAGAGTTGGGCATGGATATCCCGAGCCATGTATCTATCTCCGCTCGCCTTTGATGGGCGATGATGTTTCCGTGTGATGGGTACTTTAATTTTAGCAATGGGCTTCGTGGCTTGCAAGGTGATTTGTCGCCCAGCTCGAGCGGTGTGAAGCGAGCAATCCAAAAACTGATCAATCACAATTCCCCCAATGCACATCTGATGCTCGCGTTACACGACGTGCAGATTGGTTGGGGCTGGAATCAATGCCAGCGCCAAAACGCAAGTACCAGCAACTGGGTTGGGGTTGGGTTTTCTGACCGCATCTCCTCTCACAGCCTCGAAAACTCTCCGAACCAAGCAATCTACAGGAACACCGCCCGGGACCCATTCACCCATCAAATGGGGTCCTGACCTCTATAGATCTCCGCTATCAGGATGCCCCCACACAGTCGTGTTATACGGAAATGCAACATCTACTCGGTCTCTGCAAACCCCCGACCTTGGTCTTGGTACAACTCTCATCAGTATCCTGAACCCCCAAGGACGCTCCTACGGTGCGAACACACACACTGCCAACACGCACCCTGCTGCCAGTCAATGCAAATTTGCCCCAAAAGCCTCAGGAGGTCCTCAAAATACACACAGCCGCTTGCCTGTGCAGAGTCTGGGCTCTGAGCGTTTCCCGTTGAGCAAAGAATAGCATCAACCGCATATTTGACCGGTCCGAGCCTTGCAGCGGGCCGCAATGCTCACTCCAGAACCCGGGTAACCAATGTGGCGTCAGAATCCTGTCTGCACCGAATCCCTTGCTTCAAATGCAGAGTTCTTTTGGAGACTCTTGGGTTCAAACATGGGGACAAATCATCATCTTTGCTCATGAAAGATTAAAACTTCAAAATGACAAATATCAATCGAAGCGAACCCACGATTGCGGGAGATATGTCGTGACAGCGGAGGAAAACTGAGATCAACTTTAGGCACAGACTCTGAAACACGATCCGATGCTCCCCGCTTTCTACTTGCTCGAACGCCTTGCTGAGCATCATTCGGCCGCTTCGACAAGCAGTGTTCGTAGCTGTCGTTTGGTTCTGCATAATTGCTGGGATATTTTGCAGGTCGAGGCCTAGCATCGCTGCACGAGGAGGGTCTTCGCCGAGTCGAACAGGTGAGCCGGTGGACGATCGTTCCTCGGAGCCGGTGATACGCCAACAATTTTCAGAGAAAAGACAATGCCATCTTAAATCATAAGGATATGCTGGAGATACCGGTTTCAAGATCTTGTGGAAGTATGCATAGCCATGTGGAATGATGGCGTCCGCTCACAAATGTCCAGTCTAGTTTGATGATTATCGATGCGTTTTTGTCGCTCCGCTACACCAACAAACAGAATGAGGCTTGCGCTAGCAGACGGATGCCTGCATGAAGTCTAACCAACTATCATTTCTCTCGCCTGCAAAGGTTGCCATAATTCGCTGTCTGGACTGGCTAATCATCACGTCCTTGGGACTTTTGAAGCGCCACCAAGCTGAAGACTCGTTTGGATATTCAAATACAGGCTGCCTCAAAGGCGGATACGCTCAACCCTAGTCACTCATCACAAATACCAGTTCTAAGAATGGCTGGACTCGTCGTCTTGTAGGATTCTCAATGCGTGGCCTTTGAAATAGCCGTTGCTGCATCGGAATTTGTCCGGATCTTGTCCCATCCAATTAACAGGTCGCAGGTCTACTTGCGGCCGTTTGCGCCATAGCGGTCCACAGAAGGTTACGGTTCCTGACGTGAGTTCCCATCGGTCAACTGTCATCTCATGTGTATACCCTTTACGCGTTCGACGCTCCGGGCTGCCGCAGACAACGAATCCTTGCTGTGTTCATAGGGTAGATGTGCAACCATATCAAGCATCGCCCGCAGCGAACTCCGCAAGATTGCTATATTTCGAGAAACAGTCAGCACAGCTCATTTTAATGAGAATTCAGTTTATCAACCTCGACCGTCTTCAAGTCCGTTATCTTGGCCCCATCCACCATACCAGGGTACGCTAACGAGCCCACAGCCTTCGTAAATAGTCGCCTTCCCCGTAATACCTGACATTGCATCAATATTATCGCGTTTGCTTCTGCTTTAGGTAGATTGAACGACCAGTCTATGACCCCACGAGAGAGAGGTACGTCTTTTGCCCAGCCCCGACATCGTGAAACCTTCCGGTTCTGAAATGGCCACGCTGAGTTGAGCGCTTGTGACACTAAGCAAACTGACGCCCTGCTCACGCAGCTATGCTTGAACACATTCCAACGCACTGGCCATGGGGGCTTAGTTTGAGCCTCATCCCTTTCACACTCTGTGGAATAGCTGTTGGTGAAGGAAGTATGGTTGCTTGTCATGGCTTTCGTTTCCAACAGGAATTGTCTTCCTTTTATGTTCAGATCCACGAAGCCTTTGTCCACCGATCTAACGTCCGATCGAAAAGCAGATGCCCACAATTGTTGAACGTTGCACGACAAACGGTGGCCGTTGAACCCAAGACGCAATCAGCAGCTTGATAGCAGGGCTTGATCCTGTAGCTTCCCGGCGTGTGTTGTGCAGAGTAACTCAACGCGACCAGAAAAACCTACAGGCTTGACGGAGGATTCACCAAAACAGAACTCACAGGACAAGTAGTCGTTCACCAGATTTTAAGGAGACCAAAAGAGCCTGTTGTTCAGACTACAGGAAATCAGGTTGGATAGTACATCACCCGACCCGTTGATCGCCTATATCTAACTAACCACTTCCCCAGATTTTCCTGCACTTGTTTGTATTGACCGCATCCGTATGTACAAGCATCTGGGCAACCTGCTTCCCACTTGCGCATTGATCTTCTACTTGGATCTGGCACACATACCATACAGGGGGTTCAGCCTTGAACAAACGCAGCCTGAGAAGACGTCAAGGTACGTTGCTGCATGTCGAGGCAAACAAAATCGGCCCACTGTGGAATTCGATTACTTGTAATTGCTTTACATATCCTTCTGAAGTATTCTCTGCTGCAGCGTGCTAATCTAGATCCTTAGATGTTAGCAATCATGTCGCGCCGTCAATACGATACCCACGGCTTTGACCGTCAACGCTACCAGAACCTACCCGTCCAACAAGGCTATCTGGATGACTATGCGAGAACACTTCCTTTGGCTATGTCTTATGCGGACCGCCCGCAAATGAGGTCAGCACCCATTGCAACTCCCGTGGAACGTCATCAGTTGGAGGCAGACCCAGAATCGCAAGGTCCAAATCCGCAAAATCGACGAAGAATTGCTGTTGCTGTAAGTCGTTACAGCCCTGTCTACAGTTTTGTATCTTGGAGCTCACTGGTTGCTATAGTGTGCTCGCTGTCGAAAGCGAAAGATCAAATGCAGCGGAGATCCGGGCAATGGTTCTGGATGCCAGAGTTGTAGAGCCGCGGGATCAGAGGCCTGCAACTTTTTCAGAGTATGATGACCACCCATTTCAAGTATCCGAGCATTATGCTAAATCCCTTGTGCAGGTTGGTTCGGCTTCGGTATTGCTTCAGACAGAGCACTCACGAAGCTTTGATGGCTCTCAGGCAGGCATGGCTCTTCTAGCCAATGCTGCATCATACCAACAAGAATATCCCATAAGAACTCGCTTTCCATTGCGCCTGGCCGTCAGTCCGAATGGTCACCCCTCCTACCTTGATAGCGAATCGCCAGTGGATAGCTATGGGCTTGGACCGTCTACCATTGTTCCAAATCACGAACCGTATTTATACCAGATGCATGATGGCAGCGGTCGTACCTATTTGACTCAATCATCATACAGTCCCCCAACCTACTCGGAATCGCCTATCCAAGAAGCCCCCGCTGCTGCTGGCTATTCTCATTCCCAGGGATCTTACGTCGATGTTACTGGCGCTCGTCATCAGGTTCCTACTGACAGCAACGGGGCGTTCAATGTCGGATCCCTTCAACATTCACTGCCGACACCCACCATTGATCGGAAACTGCCAATGCCAGCTCAAGTTCCACGTTCTTATTACGCCGACGATATGCTGAGACCAAGGACATCTTCTGGTACCACCAGCCATCATTACACCATGGCTTCGGCTGGATACACAAAAGTGCCACCCGCTAACTGGTCGACCGAAAACCTCTCGCATGATCTGCCGCAACGCTCCAGCGTGACTGCGCTGAGCAATGAACTCATGGCTCCACCAGCTTCTACGATCTCGACTTCAACGGCGTCAACTGTCTCGGAGATCAACAGCGTGAGCTATGCAGCTTCCGCCAGCAGTTCAGATGATTCGCCTGCGGAAGTTGAGTCTGTCGAAGAAGCTGCCTTAGTAGCACCAGATCCCGTGCCTACACGCTCTTCAACGGCTGGTGGCCCATCTCGCCCGATGTACAACATAGCAGCAGCCTCTTCGAGCGAAGTCAGCCTTCCCCGCCACACTTCGACGATGGGCCTGTACACTTACAGTTTCGATAAGCGACACTCTTCAAACGACCTAGATGGCGTCGGCGTCCTTGTCAATGGAGATGAGTACGAACCCATAAAACAACCTCCCATCACCTCGTATATGCCCCTCCATTACCCTTCGCACCAATCGGCACCAATCAGTGCCACAAGATACACACTACCGACTTCAACCTCCCATCCGAACATGGAGGCCTCTATTGACGGAGCAAGAGCTCATCAAATCCAACGTCGTCCTTCCATCCCAAGTGTCAGCAACTCCTGACACTTCGTCAACGTACTTGTTCTCCTCTAATGACCCTATGTTTTCCCCATCACATAACTCAGGGTTTGGTTGCATGCATCGTTCCAACGGCATCATGGGCGATAATGTGGTTTCTCGTGTTCACTCAATACGATAAACCATCAACGTGCCACTCGTCTTTCTCAACACAAACAACCAGGCTTGAGCTTGGGCGCGACACATTGTTGCTCTGGTCGAGATGCTTCCCGCAACTACCCCTCCATCATCGCAATATCTTTACCATCAACGCAGCATCATTCACATCAGTTCAGGGCTCGAAGGATACCTACGGAAGAGGCAAAATCTTGTTTGCAGATACACCTTAGATCCTCCGCCCTCATGGGCTATAATGCCTTAGGTAACTTGACCTTTGGAACAGGAGTCTCACAACAGACTCCTTCTTCGGTTGGCTAGTGCGGCGACACAAGGCCAACCGAGCGTTCACGGATTGTCACAACACCATGCATCGAACGGTCAAAAATCGGGCTTCGGAAAAATCGGGTTCCCTCCGCCTTTTAAAATAAATCACCGTTGGCGTTTTTTCTTCATCGTTCTTCTCGGGCTTCGCTTTTGCTTGAATTTTCGGGGGTTGTTTTGTCTGCTTCTATCATATTGTAAAACCAATTCTCCTGTCTTTTGTTTCAACTTCACATTCTATCGAATCATGTACTTAGCTAGCCTTTCTCTTTATCTTTCAGTGCGTCGAGCGTAAAGTGAAGGGAACAAAGTATCGAGGACACTCCTTCCAGTTGGCTCTGAGGTCCCGCTCTATCGTGAGCTTATCAGTTTTCCCTCGAGAGGTGAGGGGAGAACTGGTATTCCGATCCTCATTGTTACTGACGCCACTTTCCCGCTCTTTTTGTGACTGGAGCAGTGGGGTGCGGATTGGGACTCAAGGACACTGCCGTATGGCATGAATACACTAAGTATTTTCTGCCTTAAAACTGCGTGTGTTGATGATGTACTTTGATGGCTATTGTGAAATGGAAGTATTGGTGTACATGTTTTATACATATATATAGAATAGCAAGCAATGAGTGAGACATCTGGCTGGATCCAGAACAATGCACTTGTTAAGCCAGTTCTGTTTTCTCGCGCCTCGTGTGAAGATCTTATAGCTTCCACAATGCATAGAATATCAACGACTATAGGTTCGAATGAGATGCTATATCAATGAACTTTGTGGCAGAACTGTTCTTCGGAGGCACCGGAATTTTAACGATATCGATCTCAAGTCAGCAGAGCCTGAGATCAAAGAAAATGATGAAGATCACCAGGCTGATCCAAGCAAAGCCCCAAGCTGATCCATGCACCACCCCAATGACGACCCGCTGACGCTGGCCAATTAGAAGAGTTGTTGACAAAGCAGCGTAATACACTTTCGTACCCCTCCTACACTTTTAACTGATTGAAAGCTCAATTGCTTGTATTCTCCCAAAAATACGTACATGTTCTCTTTGGCACGTCTATCTCGCACCTCAATCCGGATCAACTTCCCAATCAAACCGATTTACACTCAATCTACAAGCTTCAGCATTATCCACCGAGCTATGGCTACCGAATTCAAGCTGAAGGGCATCAGCTCTCTCGACCTCAGGAATGGCGAGAAGCAAGAGGTCGAAGTCGAAGGCGTAGAAGGCGGAAAGGTCTTGCTTGTCAAAGTTGGTTCAAAAGTCCATGCTACAAGCGCGAATTGCACGCATTACGGTGCTCCACTAAAGAACGGAGTTGTTGATGGCAATGGGAGAATAACATGTCCATGGCACGGCGGTAATTGAACCCATACGCTCGATAACTTCACCTGCTGACATATGCTTAGCTTGCTTCAACATTACCACTGGAGACGTTGAGGATGCTCCAGCCTTGGACCCGCTCGCCAAATTCGAGATCCTCGAGAAGAATGGTGCCGTATACATCAAAGGCGAAGAATCAGTCATTAAAGCAAACAGGAGGAAACTCAGCCTCAAGTGCTCTACTAAAGGGGCTGAGAAAGTGGTCATTGTTGGAGGGTAAGTCTTTCTGCAAGTCAGACGCACACCAGATCTAATACGTCACCAGTGGAAGCGGAGCCGTTGGAGTAACAGAAGCTCTTCGGGAAAATGGCTTCACAGGTTCTGTAACCGTTATCTCCTCCGAAGGTTTCCTGCCGTACGACAGAACCAAGCTTTCGAAAGCCCTCCTCGCAGACATCTCCAAGATCGCCTGGAGATCGGACCAGTTTTACAAAGATGCCTCAATCGATATTGTGGAAGGCGAGGTCACATCCGTTGACTTCGGAAACAAATCCGTGAAGACAAAGTCAGGATCGTCATTCGGCTACACCAAGCTTGTCCTCGCTACAGGTGGCACACCTCGATGGCTCCCATTGCCAGGTCTCAAGGGCGACCTTAAGAACGTCTTTGTCTTGCGAAGCATCCCAGACGTGAAGGGCATACTCGGAGCAGCTGGAGAAGAGGGTGGAAAGAAGATCGTCGTTGTTGGCAGCTCCTTCATTGGCATGGAAGTCGCTAATGCGCTTGCTGGCAAGAAGCATCAAGTTAGCATCGTCGGTATGGAAGATGAGCCTATGGAACGTGTCATGGGCAAGCAAGTTGGAAAGGTTTTTCGTGGCCTCGTCGAAAAGGCCGGCGTTAAATTCTATATGGGAGCTTCTGTCGATAAAGCCACGCCTTCCAAATCAGATAGCTCGAAGGTCGGCGCTGTTCTTCTAAAGGATGGCACCGAGCTCGAAGCTGACCTGGTCATTGAAGGTGTGGGTGTTGGCCCCGCAACCACGTACTTGAAGGAGAATAAGGACGTCGAGCTGCTCAAGGACGGCTCTCTGACGGTCGATGAGACTTTCGCTGTCCAAGGTTTAAAGGACGTTTTTGCCATAGGAGATATCGCAACCTACCCATACCATGGACCCGGAGGAGACGCAAAACCAGTGCGTATTGAACACTGGAACGTTGCTCAGAACGCTGGTCGATCTGTCGCCCAAGTCATCATCAATCCATCTGCAAAACCAAAAGCCTTCATTCCAGTCTTCTGGTCAGCCATGGGCCAGCAACTACGATACGCTGGCAACACTGTGGGTGGATACGATGACGTGGTTGTAAAGGGCGATTTGGAGAAGCCGTCATTCGTTGCGTACTACACCAAGGCTGACATCGTCGTTGCTGTGGCGAGTATGGGGAAAGACCCGGTAGTGATGCAAGTAGCCGAACTGATGAGGAGAGGACGTATGGTTGGCAAAAGTGAGATTGAGAAGGGCGTTGATCCATTGTCGATTGATGTACCGAAGGAGATCAAGATCTAGACCTCGATCTATATCCAACGTCTTGATGTATGAAAATGCTGGAATGCAATGATTACGAAGATAAAATAGATAATGAACAGACCAACTACCTCTACATACAAATACACAATGCACTTGCATTTACTCAAGGCTAAGAAGCTAAGCTTGCCTGCATGGTTTGATATCGTTTCTCGGCGATAATCAGCTATTCGACCATGGTGCTTGATCCTGCACTAAATCCATAGTTTTCGGTTTCTGGTAGCACGTTCGGATCATGGAGTCAATGGTATCCAAGGCCGATGCTGATTACCATGTTCTTCCACTCGGGACCGTCGGTCCCTTCTTTCAACTTCCTTCACATTGGAGATAGGTTTTCAAGCATGAACTCTTGAAACATTCCAGGTTGGGGAGCAACTGAGATGAGGCTGCGCGCTGTACTTCCCAAAGAACCATCGTTGAATGATGACACCGTGAGGATCAAGTCCCGCCGACTCCTTTTGGCTACGGCTGATAGAAGTCTGGTTCGATATGGAGGATGAAAATAGGGTCAGAAGATTGATACAGAACCTTCCGATGAATGGCAGGATCCGACAAGGTGGATGAAGTACTGTTAGTTTAATGAGGGTACCGTATTTTTGATATGGGCAGTTCCTGGATCGTGGGCCAAAATGACAGCTCACGCGAGCGATAGCGTACTATGTACTGTTTGGTAGTGCCGGTAGATCATTCACGGCGCCCTCATCAATCCTTCAAGCATGGGCTTATGGGTTTGAATTGTCCGTGAAGCTTATTATTGATGAGAAAAATCTTAGGAGGGAGCAAGGGTCGGCATCGGCAACACCCATCGCTAGTTCTAAGCTGCGAGCCATACCTAGGCTCGCTAGGCTACAGGAGTACAGGAGTGAGGTGCAGGTGGGAATCCTTTCCGAGCAAGACGCAAGATGACATATCACCAACAATATAAATCCAGGACTACTATCGGAGCTCAGAACGAAGTGACAACAAACAATATCGACATCAACCTTGCCAAACATGGCAGCAACCGAGGCCGTCACTCTGATCGCTATCCTCTCTCCAAAGCCAGGCAAGAAGGAGCGGGTAAGGACAGCCTGCACTCACTGATGAACAGCACACAGCTGAGCAGGGCAGGTCATCGAGATCATGAAGAGGATTGTGGATGGTGTGGTTGCGAACGAGATGGGCGCCCTCCAATACGAAATGTTTGAAGATCTGAAGACGGGAGAAATATGCTTCGTCGAAAAGTACCACGCGTCCTCTTCCAGCACGGCAATGTTTAGCGACTGATGAGTGGCACAGGTATGCAGACGGAGCGGCTCAAAAGCTCCATGAGAATACGGAATACTTCAGGGAATCAATCGGGACTCTCGTAAAGGAGGAATTGTTGTCGAAGGATTATGAGTTGAGGTTCCTGAAGACTGTCGCTGGGTTCCAGGTGCGAAGCTGATAGTAACGATCCACTCGGACGTGGGAGACGTCTGTCGATCTTGATAGAGATTGGAAGGTAATTATAATACCTGCGGAATGAAGACATGTTTACCCCCTTGGGATGCGAGGTCAGTGGACAGTGGGATGTACTATGTATATAATATTCTGGTAGCAACACAGCCACGAAGTAATAATGGCGAGTTCTGTTCCATGCCAGCATCCAAGACACGTTCCCATCTCGATTTGTTTTGCTTGATAGGATTGTGGGTAATGCAATCTCCATCCCTCCACGACGGACCCTACCATAGCCATCCCTCCACGACGTACCCTACCGAGCCTACCACAGTACAGCCCGTACTGTTACGGTCCCTACCCAGTCCAGCCGTGCGTGCAGGTGCCCAGCACCGTACTGTGTACTGTGTACAGTAAATCTCTGCTTCACGACATGGCGGATAGGGCGGGTCAAGTTTCAACTGCGGTCACGATGAGGAAGTTCGGGAAAGTTTGCCAACTTGTTGCGGAACAGTTTGCCCTGCTAGGCTGGGTAGCCTGCATCACTGCATCCTTCGTGCATTCACTCGCTGAGCCACTTCCCTTCACGCTGCCACCAGGTCTGACAGACGTCGCGCCTACTATGGTACAACTCTCGTGATTGCAGAGCCAGCAGGCAATATGGGAGCGACGGAGCAATTTGGGCTGGGCATGGGGACTGGACAGTAAATCTCCTTGCGGGCAGGATCTGTCGAATCGACGGGATCCAGCGAAGAAGGCAATGAGGTCTAGTGTGCATAATTATGGGGGATAGCTGCCTTCATCGCGCCTCAATCTAGACGCTCGACTAGTTGGACTTCCGTTACCACTTCATCCGTCGACGATTCCTGCCTCTGCAAGTTTGTTCTGATCTCTCCCATCCCATCCCCTCCCATTCCACCCTCCTCCGGGCCTTGCTCTGTGCTGGATCCGTCGCTCGTTTGCTCTCCCGCGCACAAGCTTTGTGCTCCGACTCCCTCGAAGATTGTAATCCCTCCCCGGTAATCGTAATCGCGGCGGCCATTATCCTTGCCAGGCGTTGCTACTCCGGGCACCATATACGTCAATCGCTCCTACAGTCCCCGGTCCTTGGCCGCTATACAAAGTATTCCACTGGCCTCTCTCGTTTGTTCGCGCGAAACTATAATCACCAAACTTGCTGTGTTTTGTCGCCTGGCTCGAGCACAGAGGTCCACTCTTTTGGGCCTGTATAAATGAGGAGACGGCCTTCGGGGTCAACAACTGAGGAGGAGGACGAGATCCCGAACCCTGATGTGGTGCCAAACAAAGAAACGGAAGACAAGGAGGAAAGACTGAGGAAACAATCTGCAACTCTGGATCCAAACGACAGGAGTAAGGTCGGACGCGCCTCAACTGGACAAAATCCCGCATGGAAGCAAACCACGTCGAAGAAAGTCATGCCGAGTGAGCAAGAGATGGAAGAGCTGCGGCTCTCAAAGGATATAACTCGCGATGCCACTAGGGAGATACATACTCCACGGCGGCGGAGTCAGATGCGCAATCCCTGGTCGTGTTCATGGTTGACCTTGGGCACTCTGTTGACGGCATTGGCACTTGTATTATGCATGTTGCAGTCGTTTACAACTCGCCAGCTTGACCCGAAGGGCGCTGATATGTCGTGGATGGCCAGCGCCTTTGTGAGGTTTCCTGACTTCGACACGGAACACACGCGTTTTGCAACAAAGTACTCGTTGCACCTGTATCGAGAAATGGGAATAGATGACGAGGACCCCAAAGTACGTTCCAGAAGGGTTCATATGTCATCCCTATTCTCGAGCTAACCATGGAGCAGGTCAAAGGAGTCCCCGTCCTATTCATACCAGGAAACGCTGGATCATACAAACAGGTCCGATCGCTTGCCTCAGAGGCAGCCAACTACTGGAATAACAACATTCGACAAAACAGCCAGGCAGTGCAAGATGGCAAGATGGCGCTGGATTTCTTTACCGTCGACTTCAATGAGGATCTGACAGCGTTCCATGGCCAAACGCTGCTCGACCAAGCAGAATATCTAAACGACGCGGTCGCATACATCTTATCTCTCTACCACAACCCTCAGAAATCGGCAAGAGACTCGAGTCTTCCAGATCCTAGCTCTGTCATGTTGATCGGGCATTCGATGGGAGGTGTGGCAGCGCGAACCATGCTCACAATGCCGAATTACCAAGCAAACTCCGTGAATACAATAATCACACTTTCAGCACCGCATGCTCGGCCTCCGGTCTCCTTTGACGCTCAAATCGTCAAGACATACCAGACGATCAACGACTACTGGAGGAAGGCACATTCGACACAGTGGGGTTCTGACAATCCTCTGTGGCACGTCACTCTCATTTCCATTGCTGGTGGTGGGCTGGACACCATCGTCCCTTCGGATTACTCGAGCCTGGCATCCTTGGTCCCCGAAACGCACGGATTCACCGTTTACACATCAACGATACCGGACGTTTGGCTGGGCATGGATCATCTCTCCATAACGTGGTGCGACCAATTCAGGAAAGCCGTTATTCGATCATTATACGACGTCATGGATGCCAATCGAGCTACGCAAACCAAGCCTCGCGGACGACGGATGAGGTCCTTCAAAAAATGGTTCCTGACTGGATTGGAGGATGTTGCAGAGAAGTCGTTGCCACACAAGGAGCCAAAGACATTGCTCACCTTGGAAGACAATTCCAATGCCATTATCTCGCAGGGAGAGAAGCTGGTGTTGCATGAGCTTGGCCGGTCAGGCAAGCGAAAAGCACACCTTCTCCCGATACCACCACAAGGCTCCCCAGAAGGTCGTAAGTTTACTCTGTTGTCAGACCAACATCTTGATTACCCAGGCGACAATGGAAATCTGGAAGTGCTCTTTTGCAGCGTTTTCCCTCTCCAAGTTGGCCATTCTGCGACACTTTTCTCTATGAACATGGACCTGTCTGGAGACAGCTCGGGTTCCACCCGTTTGGCTTGCAAGAATGTTGCCTCGGATACGATTCGATTGCCAGCATCGAACTCTCACTCCAAATACCCCTTCGACAAGGCAACTCCGTTTTCCTACCTTCAATACGACCTTGAGGATCTGGTTGAACATCAATTTGTGGCCATTGTTGATAAAGCTTCTGAACATGTCCCCGGGTGGCTTATTGCTGAATTCAACGCTGGTTCTGAATCTATGGTCCAGTCATCTGTTGGCATCAAAAGAATGCTTGCCTCAGACTTGAAGTTCAGATTGCCTGCGAAGCGACCCTTGTTAATGGACATCAAGCTTCCGAGTCTGGAGTCTGGTTTGTTTGCTTACAAGCTTAGTCTGGGCAAGCAAGCCTGTGGCGATGCGGAGAAGTTCACACCATTGTTGCGCCAGTACATATCGGAGGTCCACGAGTCCAAATTCTTCGTCAATGTAAAGAGTGTTGAAATCAGTCTGCACGGCGTGGCTCCTTACATGCCGCCACCGTTGAAGGGTCAGAGCCAGGGCAACGGGCTCTCACTCCAACTCTGGACGGATCCGACTTGCAATAGCGCAGTCGAAATCACCATGAGTTTGGACCTGCTGGGCAGCTTCGGAAAGTTGTGGATGCGTTATCGCACGCTTTTCGCCGCGCTGCCGCTTCTTGTCGTCGCGCTGGCCCTTAGGAAACAGTTTCAAATCTATGACGAGTCTGGTAAGTGAAACTGTCATTTTTCGTTTGAAACGAACGCTAATGATCTTTTCAGGCATTTTCATGAGCTTTTCCGAAGGCTTGAATGAATCCCTTCGCCGTTCCATTGCGGTATTGATCTTGTCATTATCTTTTGCCTCGGTCTATCTGGCCAACGTGAGCCAGGCTGGATTATCGAAGGAGTCAGCTTGGCCAGGCCACAAACGCGGCAACGGCACTGAATCGGTTGTTGACTTCACCAAAAACGAACTCCTTACCGGCTCTCCAGACCCATTCTTCTGGTTTCTTCTACCCATATTTGGCGTGATCAGCGTCGGTCTGTGTGTCGCGATCAACTACACTGCACTCACCATCACTCACCTTATCACGTGGGCGTATGCAAAAACTCGCGCGTCTCCTCCGCGAAACGAAGACGGACGGTATGTATTCGCCTTGGACTCCTTGATGCGATCTATGCTCATCCAACTTACTAGACGAACACCCGCTGCATTTGCAGTCACATCAACTCGACAGCGCGTGGTTACAACGGGCGTTCTGCTCGTCCTCGTATCTACTGTCATCCCATACCAGTTCGCCTTCCTTGTACTATGCATTGTCCAGATAGCGACTTGCGTGCGAGCCTTGAGAGTTGCCACAGAAACCGTGAGTCCCTTTTCATCAAAGGCACGCTCAAATTACTGATAAGTCGGCAGAACTCCGAGGCCAACTACAATTTCTACAACTATGCTCACTCAATACTTATCCTCATGCTTTGGATACTTCCAATCAACATGCCTGTTCTCGTTGTATGGGTACGAAATATAGCTGTTCACTGGCTTACACCATTCTCCTCGCATCACAACATTCTCTCTATCATGCCATACATCTTGCTTGTGGAGACTCTTAGTACGGGTCGGATGATCCCTCGAGTCCAGACTCGGTAAGTCACTCGATCAGCTGATGTTGGATTTGCACTGCTAACCGTACAAAGCATGCGCTACATGACCCATGTCATGCTCTTCCTTCTCGCTGTTGATGCAGCTCTCTATAGCGTTTCATATGCCTACCTCCTTCATCAGGTCGTCAATTTCTTCTGCGCATGGCTTGTTCTAATACACCTTTCGACAAGTTCATTTTCTTTTCATAGACTGGGCCGGCTTTTAGATGATTCCGTGGAGCCGGACGGACAGCACATCAAGAAGAGGCCTTGAACTCTTTGTTGTTAAGTTGCTTCCTTTTTAATGACGTCTGAACGACAGCCTCATTCGTCGACGTATTAGCGTTACGTTTTGCTTCACAGCCACAACAAGCGTGGTGGAATCATTCGGCAGTTTTTTGCATGCTTTCAAGTACCTCGCTCCACGGACAGGGAAAGGAGGTGACACTTCTCGTGTACATATTTGGTGGTTTTATTCTGGACATTCCATCTTCTTCGGGTGTTTGCTATGCAGGGCTCTTTACCGACGGACGGCGAGGATCCTGGTTGGTCTGCTGTTCGATATGGTCTTGTTTAACTTGTAATCGTCACTTGTCCTGGAGGAGACAATGGCGTTCTTGAAAAACACAAGGACGGGGCGATAATGTCTGTAATGCTGTCTACCGCTGGTATATTGTGTGGTTAGCTGGATAGCGGCTTTGTAGATATATACCTAATATTAAGTGCTTGATCATCCTCGAGACTTCCCGACCTGATCCTTCTGGTTGATATAGCTTTTTCTTCATCGTCTCTCAGATTCAGTCGCCAGAATCTTAGGTCTTGGAACAGCCTGAGGCCCGCGTTGCAAGACGCGAAGAATCGAGCTCTTTTCGGACCTCTTTGTGCACGTCCCAAACCCTACGTCGTAACTCGTAAGCTACCAACAACGACCGCGACCGTAACCCAGCACTCCATAACAATTCCCTTTCTCTGCTACCGCTCATCATGTCCACTCACGAAATCAAGCCCGAAGAAATAGAAAAGTACTGGGAAATCTTCGCCTCCCTCACGAATGGCGGCACACACCTTAATGGGTCGCAAGCAGCCCCCGTCCTCAAGAATTCAGGACTAGGAGATGAGAAGTTGGAAAGAGTTTGGGATCTGGCGGATGTAGACGGGGATGGAAATCTGGATTTTGAAGAGTTCTGCGTGGCTATGAGGGTTATCTTTGATTTGGTCAATGGGGTATGTCGACTTCACTTTGGAGAGGCCGGTATACAAAGGATGCCCAATCTTGGTTCTAGCAATTGGCGTGCAATGCGACATTGGGAATGAAGCTAATATGACTTGAATAGTTATCGTCAGACGTACCGACGGCACTACCAGACTGGCTCGTTCCAGAATCAAAAGCCCACCTTGTCCAAGCCAACCGCGCCCTCTCAGGCCGCCAACCCCAATTCGAACGCGTGGACGACGATGACACGGACTTGTCCCTCAAAGATGGTTTCGATTGGTACATGTCTCCCGCCAATAAAAATAAGTACGACGAAATATACACTGCGAACCGGGATACGCATGGCGAGATATCCTTTGCCGCCCTCGAACCTTTATACTCGTCCCTCGATGTGCCGGATACGGATATCAGAAGTGCTTGGAATTTGATCAACCCGAGTGCGAGCCAGACGATCGGGAAGGATGCAACGTTGGCTTTTCTACATATTCTGAACAATAGACATGAGGGGTTTCGGATCCCGAGATCAGTGCCGGCGTCGCTGCGTTCGACGTTTGAAAGAGGGACGATAGAGTATAACCTGGATCGCGTACAACCGACTTCGAAATCCCGTTGGGCGGCGAAAGAAGAGGACGGTGGATCGAGGAAAGCCAAATTCGGAGACGCGTACTTGACGAGATTGGGTGTCGGCGAGCGGGCGGGTTTCAACAAGGCAAAGGGGACGGACTTCAGTGCTACGAAGGGCAAAGATGACGAGTGGGAAGAGGTGCGCCTGAAGCGTGAACTGAAAGATATTGAGGAGAAGATTGCACGCGCGGAGAAAGAGGCCGGGAAACGGAAGGGTGGAAGAGATACAAGGAGTAAACCTGCGCTTGTGAAGCGAGAATTGGAAATGCTCCTCGACTACAAGAGAAGAGAGCTGCGAGATTTGGAGGCAGGAGAGGGCAAGTATAAAGAGGGTGGAAGCCTTAAGGGCCTAGGTGACGATATCGCCATGGTCAAAGAGCAAGTCGATGGGTTACAGAGTCATTTGACTGAGAGGGAGAGGGTCCTCGATGATCTGAAGAGGCAAATCGAGGAAGAGAAGTCGAAATGAGAAGGCTTGTCAATAAGATATGGCCCGATTTGATAGCATAGCTTGCTTGCTTGCGGTGTTTTTTGAGCGACTTCTTCACTGGAGCATCTGTAGGATAAGTGCATAATAAGACGTCTATAACTACAAAGAAGGTAACTATCACACTTCGATCGGAAACGTCCTAAGCTCCAAGCACCAGAGCCATAGCCTAACCTCATCCTAACACTCATTTCCTCGGCCAGCTCAACCACTCCAACATCAACACCAACTACCAGTCATTACCTCAAACACCGCCCTCATATGCCAAAACGAGGAAACAGACAAAAAGATATCCCACCTAACCCGGAGGGTAGATGGATACGAAAACGTCCTATCGTGAGCCCCCCGGGTGGGACTGGAAGTTTTTCTTCGCATACGAGTGGTTCGGTCGACTCGATCGTGGTTCGAACCCAAGGCCTTCCCACATCTTCCAAGCTCTTGTATTGGTTACCAATGGGCCATTCGGTGGGTGTCGTGATAGGTGATGGAAGGAGTTGTGTGTTGTAGTTTGAGGACTCGAGGTGGAAGATTGGAGGCTGCTGTCGGTTTCTGAGGTGAAGTATTTGGTGCTTGGGTCTGGTAGTTTGAGGGAAACCTACATCTTTCCTGGTATATTTTAAGCTAGCATCCTCGTCTACTGGATGTCGATGGCCTTTTAGGGGAGATCTGCTCTTGGATTCCATTCATCTCAATACTTAGCTTCTAGTCCAACTGGGAAGTCTCCATCGGGTTCTTTGGGAAATCGTGCTGAGCCACACACGTCTGTCTCTCGTCAGTTGCCTTGTGTCCATTTCCTCCATCCTTCCCTTATAGACATTTTTGTTTGACACTTTACCTCTATCCCCTTCTCCCTTCCATATCTCCCCATGAACCCCTAGAACGACACAGATTCAGTCCTATCCACAACGTCAATAGCGCAGTAGCTTCCATCAACTGAGCACGGCGCTCATCTTCCAAAACCCGTATATCAAGCCTTGGAAGAGGACATTCCCACTACGTGGGTTGTCGACTACGATACCTTCCTGGGAATCGGTAGCGAAACGAGAATAATTGCCGGAAATTTATGACTATGGGTATGGATTTCAGCGGGTTTTGTGAGCACCAAGATTGCTTTTGAAGCTGTTGAAATGATGAGGTGATTGTGATTTTGTGATTTACACGTATGTACTAGTGCTCATGAAGATGATCATCTAAATCAAATGTTATAGGGTATTGATCTTCGTGGTGATGATGAAAACGGTGCGTTGTCATCGTCTCATTATGAACGTCGATATCGATAGAAGGCGAGTTTCTGTTGGAGGTAAAATGTAGTATTGAACATGAGTGTAAACCAGTACTTGGAGCTTAAAGACGATGGATGTTATTAGCGACCTCACCCCATCCCACAAAACATGACATCCATAACTTGGAAGATGTGATTAGCATACTGGTATCCCAAACGCCAGAAACCGAAAACGCGCGCTTTATCACAATCTAGTAAGTCATCGAGACACACTTCCCAGCCCACGGATTACCTGGATGACCCCCTTTGATAACTTTCTCAAAAATCCAAGCACCGACATCAGATCGCCGAATGGTATATCCAATCGCCGCTGCCGTCTGTTCTTCACTCGTCGCATTAGGCGCAGCAGGATGTTTCTCCCACCCAGTCTTCACCTGGCTCAATCCCTTCGCCGGACCATCCATGAGCAAAGTCGGCCTACCAATGACAAAGTTCGAGATCGGTGCCTCTGGTCCTGTCTCAGTACTTGCCTCAGCAAGAACCTTTTCCATGACCGTTTTATCCTTGTGTGCTGACGCCAGAACGACGTGGTATAATGGTGCCAAGGCGTATGGGACGTCTCTCTTCGCACTCAGGCCTGTCGTCGATCCAACGTAGACAAGCGGTTTCTGCGCTTCTGATATCCTGCTTTCGCGTCTCAGTTGGCGCAAGGCGTTCATGAGGACGGTCATTGCGTCTCCGCAGAGAGTTGGATCGGTATTGATGATGAAAGGAGGTTTGATGGACATCTCGGGGTAGGCGCCTAGCCCTGATATGATGATTGAGGCTGGTTGTTTGCCTTGAGGTGCCAATGTCTCTTTTACTACCTCGATATCTTTTGCGCTGCCTTGGATGATCTGGAGTTGGGCGTCGAGGGTGGCAGGTGGGATGTTGTATTGATTTTCCATGAGATTTCGGAGCTTGGTTGGTGTTCGAGCGACTGTATAAGGTGTTAAGTAATGCTCGATCTCGGATCGGAGAAACGTACGAGCTGTAGCAAAGTAGCCATCTCTGAGTGCCAGAGCTAGAGCACCGGCTGTTGTTCCACCAGTTGCGCCGAAGAAAGCAAGGGTGGGTTTCGAAGAGGCAGCCATCGCGGTACTCTTTCAAAGGTCTTCTAGCCGTCGTTTTGTTGGATCTGTATCGTGAGACGAAAGCGGTTCCTCAAGCTGAGTATACAAGCTAAATGCTCGGAGCTGTTTCTCGTTGATGACTGAGTGCGAACGCGAAGGTGTCGGAAAGATCCCGTAAAGCAGAAAAGATGTGATATCTATACGAGAAAGGTCGCTGCAGCTATGCCTTACTGCTTATGGTGGGCTGATTGCAAAGAGGAGTAGGATGACAATGTCCTCTCAACCCGGAGACTCCTCATCTTTTATACCTCTGAGCGGCATTGGGTCGGTGTCGATAATACTACGAGACTAACGGTCTGCTCTCCAGAGGCAGCAACAGTTTGCACGATTCCGAGAAAGTCGCGATGTTGTGAGAGCAAGGCGGAGAGTTTCTGGGATCTACGTCGGAAGAATAATTTATCCGAGCGCGAGAAAGCACCGAGTGCCAATGAGCAACTGTAGCTCCCCAAACTCTTGGAGCTCCATAATATTTCCTACGGTGTACAGAAAACCCACCTTTTATACGCGAGATTGTCGACCTTTACACTTGGCAAAATATTCTTAATTTGTCTTCCAGCTTAGTTGTGACTTCAACTTATTGCCTAACATCAACTCGGAAACCAACCCCGGCGAATCTGTGGCCTGCAGACATCAAGCTGCTGATCGCATCCAAGGGTTCCTACGCGTTCCCTGTCAAAAAATAGTCGTACCGACTTGTACGAGACGACGTCTTGTTGTTGGAAAAAAAGATAATGGAAGGACCGAAACACGTAAGTCACTTCACATGCTATCAACAGGAGTCAAGACTTGATCAGTGTTCTCTCATTATATTCATCAAACGTTAGCCTTCCACTATATCCGTCGTTGTCCACAGGGCGTCCATGGTAACTTGGCAACCGCATGCACAGATCCCCTTTCCTAATCTCCTCTTTTCGCCTCCCAATTAAGCAATATGTTGAATGCGGGCATCACCCTTCTCATCAAGCTCCGATGACCCATTACGATCCATCAAGGTTGACTCTGGATGAATAGCGTGCTCAATGGCATCATGGCCAACAGCTTCCTGGATGTCCTGGTCGTGAGCTATGCCGAACTGTTTGCCAAGATACTCAGGACCGATGAATGTCAGAAGAATGACATAGGCGTAGACGGCTCCCATGAAGATGCAAATGACCTTTCCGTACTCGTAACGTAGCGTCTTGCCTTTCGGAGGAAGCGGGAACCGTTCTCCGATCGTAGCTTCGATTGTGCTGGAAGCAGAACTGATGAGGTTGCCGAGCTGGTATGAGGTTCCTACAACAAAGGTACGGAAACTTCCTGGACTATAACTACGTTAGCACGTGCTTCAAGATCGAGACGAAGTTCGACGTGCTTACCTTAGTTCCATGAGATGGATTGGAATGACTCCCCACGCTCCTTGAACGCAGAACTGTTCGAAGAATGCTGCCGCGATAACTGCTTTGCTGCTAGTGAAGCTGTAGGGGTATATCAAAGCACCTCCGAGAATGGAAATCACGATGATACTGAAACGGCGGCCAAAGATTTGTGAGCTATAACCGATCACAGTGCCCCCAGTCATTGCACCCAGGTTGGCAACAACTTGAGTCACCGTCACGGCATTGGGGCTGAAATTGTACTGGTTCTTAAGCATGGTGGGATAAAGATCCTGAGAGCCGTGAGACTATACGTATGTTAGTTGTTTTGCGTTTTCATGAAAGAGGTTCATTTCTCACCATGAAGTTGAAACCGGCCATGAGTAATACGAGGTAGGTCAAAAGAATCCAATGTCTCTTCAGAGCGACCTTTCCTTCCTTGATGAAGGTCGATCCAATGCTCGGGCTGTTTGCGCGAACCTTTTGGCGTTCGATGAAAGACTGAGTCTCTGGTAGCATCAAGCGGAAAATGATGATGAGAACCGGAGGGCAAGCGCCGAACCAAAAGAGCTAAAATCATTAGCGCGATGATTCGATGAGAGAAATGTGATCAACGTACTGGCCGCCAACGGTGGGGCGTTGTGTTCACTAAGGCTCGGGCAAAGGCTGTTGCTAGCAAGTATCCGAACGCATAGCCTTGTTGTAGCATGCCAGAGAGTATACCACGAGCTGCAGGGGGGCAGTCTTCGAGAGCGGTGGCTGTTCAGAATTAGTGAGAGCTCTCACTCGACGCATTGCATTTCCTACCAGCTGCGTTTCCATATAGACCACCCATGGCAATTCCGAACAAAGCGCGACAGGCCAGGAATTGATTGTAGGTTTTTGCGAAGCCTGTTCCTAGTTCGAGCACAATGAAGAGGAGGTTGTTGACTACAAAAGGCCACTGTAGCCTTGTTAGTGAAGATATGATAGAATGATATCTTCTGCGACTTACCTTTCGTCCCCATCGGTCAGCTGCTAAACCGAAGATGATTGACCCAACAGATCGCAGCATGAGAACCAAGGTGATGCCCCAGGTAATATCCTTGGTTGTCTTTCCAAATTCCTCGGCCAAATCCTCTACAGTCAGAGAGACGGTGAAGAAATCAAAAGCATCCCATGACCAGGCGAAGAAAGCAACGAGAAAGAACATCCATTGCTGGGTGTTGAGCAAGGCAAGAAGCTTGAAAGGGTTTGGAGCCTTGTTCATAGGAGGCTTCAAAGTCGAGACTCGCGTCGCAATGTACCGGCCAACGCTCATGTCTTCCTCATCCTCATGGTTGACCAGCTCAGATGGCAGCGGCTGCGCGGTGTGCTTTTCGCTGGTAGCCATCGTGAATAGTCGCACGGCAACACCAGCACGGGCGGGGAACTGTCAGACCTTATACTCCATGGGTTATGATCGTCGTACAGGATCACGTTGCGATAGAGCGTCTGGCGCATTGTTTAGCTTCATGCTCTCTACTATAGCGCATTATTCGATTCCAACGGTAAACTGCGACGCTAGCTTGCTGCTTTTGATCCGGGGGGGCATTCGCAGCGGGGTCGATCTGGGGATGAATTTATCCACCGTTATTGGTTCGACATGTTAATCATGCCGCGCCCGTTTACCACAGTAAGCGTTGCGGCGGCGAACTAACATGGTAGATGTGGAAGCATCACCAAGTGCTTGGCCGAGGACGCGGTCAGTGTTCCGAACGAAGGCTGGTTATTTTCCTTGTGGAGAGAGTCTTGGGTGTTTCTGTAGCCATGCGCCAATCACAATAACTTCACCGCAATTGATCCTCATGCCTCGCGAGTCCAAGGTTCCTGCATTCCTGATTCCGGTCCGCGGCAGTAATGATCATCGTTGGTGAAGCTTTGCTTTGGAAGTACGGATATCAGCACGATAGATCAGAACTACCGTCTTCCCAGAACCGAGACTCGTTACGAGTACGTGTGCTAGGTACTTCTACGAGTAGCCAGCTCCCCGAGTGCGGTTCGGGTTGATTGCAGTACTACTGTGTTACTACGTGTACACAGTACTGTGCACCTAATACTCGGTACCTAGGTAGTTCTAGCAGTGGGTCAGGCCACCAGGCGTGAGGGACACACCTTGCACCCTGATCAGCAGAAACTGGGGGAAATGCAACAGCGGCACAAAGGCTTCAATTGCGATCCTGGCCGACGGGTCGCGTGACAGTACCAGATATATCATTCGCCGGTTCGATGTGACATTTGCTGCCAATAATCCGCCAAGATGGGGAAGAAGCTTGACTCCCTCCCTCCAACCACCTACTACTATGGTATGTACTACTATGTACTATGTATGTACTAAGGTTCGCTACCTCCGTAGCAAATCCCCGTCTCACCTCGCCATTTGCGGACCCCACTGGATGTGGAGGTGGTCCGTGGATGCGGATGCGGATGCGTGACGTTGTGGAGAAGACTACTGTGTACCTTACCACTACCTGGGTACTACCAGTAGTAACCACTGGCACTGACGCATTTTCTGCATTTCCCCCTCCAACACCACTACTGCATTCATCACGCACCTCGGCTGCTACTAGGTGGGGCCCTGTACTGAAATTTGGTGAAGACGAGAGCAAGCCCACGAAAGCGCACCTGACGTCGTCCTAGCTCACGGCGGCCTTTCCCCCGGAGCATACGCTGGATTCCTTCGTGAGCTTCATTATTCACTATTCACAGCCTATGATAGGGTAGCCATTACGGGTGAGCACAAGTTTTCCATGCCGACTCAAAGGATTTCGAGGCTTGGAGTTGGATCCCAAACGTGTCTCGAAATCATCATGTGTATGTTGGCAAGCAAGATAACAACAGTCAGAACCAGCATCTAATGCCACAAAATCCCATGGTTCGGCAAATCAGCGAACCGAAGCCATTCCGGAACTTGGGACAATCCAAAGAAAAAAGACGGTCCAGGCCGCTGAAATCATTCCCGCCTCTGTTTCGAGCGGCGCTGGATCAAACCAAATCATGCCTTAGTTCCTTGGAAAGATAAGCAGCCAACGGGCTCCATGTATCACCACTGTTCGTGTAAGCATTTACCATTATGCCTTCCTCACGACACCTGATCACTTCTTCTGCAAAAACTCCCCTTCCAAAACCCTCGCACAAACCTCCTTCAACACCTTCGCAGCCCACTCAAAATCTCCTTTCTCTAAATACACCTGCGTACTAAACCTCACCCACCAAGCATCCCCAAACCAGACAATAGCCATAAAAGTATTGAACTCTCTCACCAAAACCCCATATATCCAGTTCAAAACCATCATTCCTACATCTTCCGTCTTCGCCAGAGTAGTAATCTCCGCGAGTGGAAGTGGTAACTTGACATTGCTCATACAGCAGTTTCCCAAGGTCCCTTCTTCATTCTCGAGGATCTCGGTACCTAGAGCTTCTGAGACTATCTTTGCCGCGGTACGAGCTAGAGTGTGGCAATGCTTGAGGATGGCTGCTTCGCCGCCGAGTTTTTGGCGATAATCGAGTGCTGTCGGGATACAGAGGTATGGTGCGTTGTCGATGGTCCCAACGAACTCAAAGTTTGTGATGTAGGCTGATTTTGAGCTTGGTGGGAGGGGATTTTCGAAAGTTTTTCCTGGTCTAGGTGTGTAATCTCGGTCAGTACTGTAATCTTGTTGGTGACTTGAGAATAGGATCGGACTTACGAAGGGAGTGGTGTAAAGCCGTGTGAGGTGGGAAGGGTGGACCGTATCAAGTGTTGATTCCTGACTGGAACGTAGAAAACAGCGCAGCCTCGTGGGACAAATAGCCACCTAATCCTCCATCAGCACGTCGACAGACTTGGTCAGTAGATAGCCAAACCCACTTATGACAATTCGAAACAAAAAAGTCGCAGTCAAGTTTCCCAAGATCAAGCTCAACATGTCCTACACCATGCGCCCCATCAACGCAACTCAAAACCCCGAGATCCTTACAAGCCGCCGTCAATCGCTCAAAAGGCACTCTCACACCGGGCATACTAACAACAGTATCAAAAATAGCAACCTTGACATTATTCCCCGCCTCCTTCTCTTCCCTCACAACACGCTCAAACTCCCCAACAATCCACTCATCAGAAACAGGATACGTAGCCTCAATCTTGACCGCCTCAGCCGCCGTCGTCTCAGTAATATACGAAACAGTCTTCCCACAGGCACCATATATCGTTGAAAAATACACAATTTTATCCTTAGGCTCGAAGGTCAGATTGCGCATTACTGTATTGATACCTGTCGTGGCGTTCGGAACAAACGTTATTGTTTCAACAGGTACATTGAGGAATTTGGCCATCGCGACTCGAGATTTATCTAGAGCTTTGGGATAATCGTAGCGGATGAATTGGTCGGGGCGAGCTTCGGCTTGGTCTTGGAAGGATCTGAGGGTGTCGCGGACGATGCTTGGGTAGGTGCCGAAAGAACCTGTATGTTTATCAGCTAGGTTTTCGACATGTATGATGAGATGAGTGACTTGGGTACCATGATTGAGATTTCGGTATTCTTTGTCGAAGAGGAAATGGGGTTGGAGGGCATGGCCGAAGGTTATAGCCTTGTCAGGTGAGCTGGTTGATCCATCTAATCGATGACTTTTGTGAATGGCGAGTTTGGCTGTTTCCATGATTCAGTTCCAGAATGTATGAGTAAACTGATCGTGCTGGAAATAAGAATGAGGAAGGGGAATGGTCATGAGATATACCAAAACGTAGAGAGATTATGAAGATTGATCGATTTCTTGACTCATTCACAGACTGAGTCGTACACTTATCGACGTTGGAAATTGGAATCGTATGCGGAGAGATGCGAGATCGGAGTTGTGATTGTACATAGTAGGGCGTGGAACAGGGTCTAGGTTTCCAAGAGTATTGAGCCGATGGAAAGCGCTCGCTGCTGTACAACGTCTGTGTCTCGCTAGACTTTCGAGTCCAGATATTTTGTATTTCATCCGAATGACATGACATTGGGGTGTGAGGCCAGTTGCTGACTTGGGTCATCGACAATAGGGAGCTCGATTACCGCTCAAACTATGGCAGAAAACGTGAGAGACAAGGGCCAACGACTTGGTGAGCGAAACATTATATTCCCCATGTGCGTGAATAGTCTCGCATTCTTTCTCAAATCGTTCATCCGTCCATAACTTACATGAAGAAGACATTCAATGCCAAGTCCAGATATATGCATACCACCTCCAGGAGGGCAGAGGGGTTCGCATTCTCCTCGGAGGCTGCAGAAAGAATGAACAGCGAAACAAAAATGCAAGAGGGTATATATACACATCATTAACCCATCATATTCTTCTCTGCGTCTCCTCCTTCTGCGCCCGTATCGCCCTCCTATATTGATCTCTAAATTGCATTCTTCCCAGTGTGCCCAAGCCCACTGCCGTCACAAAGAAGAACATCCATGTACCTGTGACGATGAGACCCACAGGAAACACTGCAAGAGATAAACCAGGTACGGCAAATGGGGTTGGTAAACCAGCCTCTGCCGCTGCCAGTTGTTCTTGAGGGTTTCCGAGTAGCTCTTTAGGGTCGGTGACGTTCCCTGCTGCCTTTGAGAAAACTCCAGCCACGAAAGACGATTCTGTAGAGGAGAGGGATGTGTTGATGGCAAGTTTGGTTTGTGGGCTCGTTGCGGAGATTGCGATCTGAGGTATGAGGAGAGGTTGAAATGTCGAGCTGTTACACATGTTAGACATCTTCAAAGGCGAACCGCATGAGGCCCATGGCTTACAGGTTCATTCCTGGCACCAGAAGTGCCTTGTTGACGACACCAATATATTTTCTGACTGCGACCTCGGATGGCATCATAATCCCCTGAGGCATCGCCGTACCAGTAGGAGTCGCAACATTATTGTCCGCCTGCACCTGTCTTTCCACCAACTCAATCAAGTCACGCTTGACTGGCAGGGTCCCGTTCGACGTCTGTATAGTCGCGCCTTGGTACTGGAGGGTGACCAGCATCATAGCTGGCGTGATGCCCACAAACTCCTGTGATGGCGTGGATACATTGTACATGCGCAATTCTGCCTCGAAGGTACCCTTTGCCTCGTCAAGGTATGGCACATTGTAGCAGACAGCCAGACCAGCAGGATTTGAGGACTTCCCTCTCAGATTCATGACAGAGGTCATACATGCTTGTTCAGCCTGTGCGTTCCATTTCGTCGGGTCTATGGTCGCGGAGTTGGCAGACTGTTGCGGAGCTGCCACGATCGCGGTGCCAGTCGGTACGGCGACGAACGTGTTTGTTGCGCCTGGAATTGGGGTTATTTGCACTCCGGCGGCAAGAGTGTATCCAGGAGGCACCACCACCGTCGGCCATACACCATTCTGAGCCCCGAACACATCATTCCTTTTCTCCCTCTGATGAAGCACACTGTCCGCATCCCTTCTCATCCAGTGGTGAAAATCTACATTTCGTCTATGAAGATCGTGGCCCGCGTCGAATGCTGTCGCCTCGCACAATCTTCCTGAGATGAGGACAGTGCTGTAAATGGCGGCCTCGAGCCGCATTTCGATATTGCTGGTCAGGATTTGTGGGAGTGGGAAATGAGAATCTGCCCTTTTTCTTTGATGTCGTCTTGCGAAGACTACGATCTACGATAGCCTAGAAAACGAATGAACGGACATGAAGCTGCGCAGCAGCACGGTGGTGACGAAGGCAAAGGAGTGACTGAGAGAAAATGACCAGCAAGAACAGAGACAGAAACAGACAAGAGATTTGAAGAGGGAGGCTAAGCATGAAGTCCTTGGAGGAGCGCCTGCTAGCAAACAAGCACCCCTTCGCGTTGCATTTCGGCAGCCGAGGGCGATATTTCTGCCAAAAGGAGAGTCTGGCTGAATCGGACGATCCAACCAAGGCAGGTTGGGCTCTGGGTCGATGAGATGCATTGAACACTGTGATACGACGCATGCTAGAGGTTAGTATCAGCCTCATAACTCCTTCATGTTATGGGCGTGCGCACGCCGCGACAGGATGGGGGCAGCCGACGCAGGGAAACAGTGAACCAGCAGGAGTCCCCAAAGCGAGGAGTGCGAGGCCAGATGGAATCCACAAGCAAAGTCGGTGTTTTCTAGGGGGTTGTATAGCGCCCTTCTGATTGGACATTTGTTGGCTCCTTCGCAACCGCCCAGTTTCAGCTTTGCCTTGACACGAACCAATTTAGACCAACAGATCTGGACCTGCATGTGGCAGCAGCATGACGAGCTTGCATTTTCCCTCTCGCCAGCTTCCTATCGACTGTGCCTGATGCTGTCGGCTGTTGCATTGCCGAGAAATGCTTGATATTGTGGTCCTTGCATACACAGTACAAAGTTACAAACACCTATTCGCAGAATCTCTATATATAACGACACAAAGTCTTTGTCCTGCAATTAAGCAAGAACTCTCTGCTCCCTACTCCTTATCTACACCTGATCCCTTATCCCTTCATGGCGTCGAGGTGCGCGTCTCTCGGCTCCCTTTCATCAGCACTAAGACTTGGTCACACATGTAGGATTTCCACCCTGCGATCACCATTGCAGGTGAAGTTCTCCATCTGGAACTGAAGTACCGAGTATCAGGTTTCAACGCTTACGATAGTCATTTCAAAGGTCTTACGTCGAAGTCCACAATAACGCACCTCGAAATGGTTACAAGATGATAGCTATTGCTTTACGCGCTGTGCGTCACATCTTCGCGATTCCCATCAATGAACGTCGTGTTCTTGCCGCCCTGCCTATTCATTCTATCGTCATCTTTTGCAACATCTGGTCTATGGTCGGATGTGATCGGTTATAGTTACTAGTCCTTGGAGAAAAAGGACGTGTCAAGCAAACGATCATTTATCTTGCATATATGGAGTTGCATCCAAAGCAAAGCTCGAGTTCCTTCTATTTCGCCATGTTTTTCCAATCCACAGCAAGCAAAAGGGAGGATTTCTACGCCTCCCAATCTTGCCAGCCTCCGACACACCCTGGAGGAGGACAAAAAGAATGGAGAAGCAGGTGATCGAAACCTGGGCCTCCCGCACGTTGCAAGATGCAAAGCGGGCGCTCTACCACTGAGCCACATCCCCTGGTTGTTGATCCTGAATCATTTGCGCTTCTAATGATTCCTGTCAATTCCGATTCAGAACAGAAGTTTTGACCTTCTTAGCCTTGTCGTCGTATGCCACAAGCTTTCAGTACAAAAAATATCATCTATGCACAGCTCATCGGAGATATATATAAAAATATATTTTCCTAACCTATTTTCTTTTGTCTTCGCACTTGCTCCGTTCCAGCCATCTGTATTTTTATACTATGTATTCTTATTTTCAAAGTTTTGATGTCGAACAACTTGGAAGGCTACTGAACTAAATATTGAACCTTATTTAGTATATTACCGCAATAAACCAACCCAACTACTATTGTATCACCACTGAGCTAGAGTTTAGCACCCATCGCACCTAAAAACAATCTGCTGAACGCGCCTTCCTCTTTACGCTTTTAATGCATTCACAACCCCCCCTCCCCCCCCACAATTTCTCCCATCTCAAGCGGCAATAACCAAGACCAGTTGAGTTGAGCATCGCGGATACATCAGATCCTTGATATACATCAGCACAGTAGTTATTTCGATAAATTGATCAGCTGTATCGTTTCAAATCACTGCATCACAGCAGAGCTTACAATCACCCAGGCCATCCAACAGTCCGCGGCGGGGACGAGTAAGGCTAGGGCGACTCGGCGGTAAGTTAACAATCCGCCGTCGGATTGTAGCGTAAATTCTGGCATCCGCCGTATCGCCCGGTAGTTAGGAGGTAAGGCGGGAGGGAGAGGATCCTATCTAATTATCCTAATAAGGAAGTAGAGCCCCCGCTTATAATCTCGCCTTTTAACCCGTAATCTATTTCTTTCCCGATAATTATACCGTAACCCTAAACTAACCCTACTTTCGCCCTCTTACCTATTAGTAGGGCGAGCAGGCCGAGCACGGTAAAGCTCGCCGGAGAGTAAGTCTAAGTCTATAGACCTCTTGGTATCCGCCTATATAGGGCGGGTAAATTTAGGCGGACTATTGAATAGCCGGCAAGCACCTGTGACCGATTTGCAAGCAGAAGAAGATACCAAAAGATGGCATGAGTTTCCAGCAGTCGAGATGTTCCGTAATGGAGAGGCTCTTCGTTCTCAGGTTCAAAGACAGTAACGGCCTATCACCATAGTCTTTCTAGCGGTGCAAACCTATGCGATTATGGTCTCGGCCTGTAGGGTAAAGATATAGCTTCGCGCGTGTTACACAATGATGGAGGTGGGCGCATTAGGAGGTCGGAGGATTAGTTGTCTTGCTGAGAGTCCTAATGCGTGGTGATAATTGCGATTTTTCATCGAGCCCACGGTGCAACGAATGATGGATCTTGATATTGAGTTCTGGTAATCTGTAAAGTACGGGCTTGATAAGCGGAGCTAGCTGTAATCAAGCATGTCTCGAAGTTTGGGTCACAACTTCGCAACATCAACCTCTTTTGTTATGAATAAGATTACAATCCCCTCAGATTATTTCTCAAAGCTGATCCCCAGCAGACTGATGATTCCCTAGAGCTGCGGATGATATGCGTACATTATTGCAGCATGCATTGCACGATATCGAATTGATACCCAACAGATCTACACTTCTCGAGTCGCCGCGATTCTGGTATATCGAGATCATCCTAATGCATTTTTTTCGAGAGAATGGTCTGGTTTCGTCCTGACATGCCGCATGCCACGAGGTCTATTGACCAAGCCGAGGAACTGGCCCAGGAGCCATTAAAGAGGCTCCACGATGTCCCACTCAAGAGGCTCTCCCAGAATCCCAGATACAGTTCTCACTGCTGTGAACCACTCTTCACCCGGGCCTGCTCAATATCCTTGGCCTTTCGGCTCGGCTCGTAAAAGCCACAGCAAGGGAGCAAGGGTCGAAATCCAGCGCACAGAAACCATGGAGCCAGCGGCCTTGGAGTAGCCTGATCTGGAGACAGAATCGAATTATTCGAATTATTCTCTGCAGTCTATTCGGCGCGACTTGCATTGGCTTATATGTTCCTCGCATTCTGCGTGCTCCAGATGACCCTCTCTAAGATTGACACGTAGGGCATACATTTACTAGTCGATCCAAAGGCGAGGCGCTCAGTTTGGTGCCCAACAGCATGGTTCCCATCACTGACAGCGATGCCACGTCGGCACAGAGGGGCGTCCATGTGGAAAGGTCCATTGAGGAAGCTCGAATCTCTAATTTACAACACGTCTCTTCCGTTCTGCCGCGCTTTGAGAGGCATGGTACCTCGTACCCCGTACTTACATATTTAGTCGTTGCGCCCTGTTCTTTGGCCTTGCCCGTGCCTACATTTTCGACACACTTGGAACTAACTCTCTTTCTTCTTATCTCTCGAGTCCAGGAATGGCAGCCTGATAGAGATGACGCCTTGATTTTTGTTGCGGCGCGCGTTCTTAAGTTGCTTTGTTCCCCTCACCTGGGCTGCGATATATCATGCAGGCACCTCAAACTCAATGGCAAACGCAAACGCGTCCTCCAACGCTTCGCTCACGAAACCCCGGACCACTAACTCATACAACTTCCATGTTCAATTTGCATGATTTACAAACATATCAAAGGACGAGGCCTCCTCCGCCTCTGAGTCTATGGGGCTCCTCGTCCACTGATTCGGAAGCGAGCGGAGAATTGACTCCTACCGCTTCTTCATCCGACCTTTCGTCACCGCGTCGAACGACGACACCGACACAGGTCAATTTTTCGACCCCAAACTTTGAGCAGCCGCGATTTCCGACTTTGAGCAGGAATCCATTCCATAAGGAACGACCCAAATTTTCGCCTCCTGTCTCACCACACAGTACTCCCTCGTCCTCCGCATCAACTTCGAAATCTTCCTCTCCTACTCCCTCGAGAGCTACGCCGTCTGATGCAAGCTCAGAAAGAAGATATGCGTCACCCGAGAGAAGCTACACTTCGCCAGACCGTAGTTACGCTTCGCCAGACAGGAGTTATGCTACACCGGAAAGAAGCTATGTTTCTAGCAGCGCCCACGGACTGACACCGATCGCCCCAATACCTCTGCGGCCTATCGCTATCGCTGAACCGGGTCAGTTGCGATTTGATTCGGCGCACAGTTCCCCTGCTGCCTGGCACATCGAGCCTCCAGCGTCCTCGACACCGACCCCGACTCCAGGACCACTAGTGTCCAAAAGCGTAGAATACGACAAACTCCCTATTCAGCAAATCACCGGGGATTTGATAAGAGAAGTTATAATCAATCAGGTGCACAGTTTGTGCGCTCGGAAGAAATGGAATGGAAAGATTATTATGCCGTGGGCGGTCAGCCAACCTAAAACGGCTCTTCTGTTGTACATGTGTGATGAGCTAGATGCATGGCCAAAAGCCGCGCAGTTTGCTTTTATGGAAATGGCGGATAGTAAGCATCCTTTTGATGAGGCAGCATTGCGAGGTATTGTGTCGAACCCGGCCAAAATCTTGGAGGTGCAATGGAGAGTTGGGATTATGAAAAATTTGTCCCGAGGAGGTGGCCATGTTGAATTCCAGACCCAAGATACTGTCCCGCTATCTGATCACGGACCAGTCGGACCGAGGACAGGATCTTCAACCATCAAAACCCGTGTCAAAGTAAAGTATCGCGACGGAGCTGACGTCCGGTTCTATGTTCGCAAGAGGTTGGAAGTCCACGCCGACAGGCCAAAAGACAAGACAGCAATCCTCAACCAAATCAAGGCGTTCACCAATCTCGACCACACTCACATTGCCAAAATTGTGTCCTCCTACGCCCAAGGACAAGTCGTCGCTTTCATCACCCCTTACGCCGAAGCGAACCTCGAGCAATATCTCGATCAATGGACGGGATTCAGCCAAGCACCTCAACTACTCGGATGGGTCAAAGATCTCTCCTCAGCCCTGGCGTACATCCACGATCAAAACATGGCTCATCGCAACATTCGTCCACAGAAGATCCTCGTGAACCAGGATGAACGCATTTACTTCTCCGTCTTCGGCGTCATACATCCTATGCGCCAGTCCTACGCCCAGCTCTACGACTCATACTCTAATGAACCGGGCTACATTTACGGCGCTCCCGAAGTGATCAATCGCCGCGACGTCAACATTAGTCTGAAAAGCCTTCAACTCGCTGACGTCTTTTCCCTCGGCTGCGTTTTCCTGGAAATGGTTTCAGTAGCCAAGGGACATACTGTGTTCGAGTTGAAGAAATTCCGGTCACAGCGTACACAAGACAATTCTTTCCACATCAACATCACATCACTCTTTGACTGGGTCAACAATATTGTCGCTTCACCAAACAAGCGTGAGAAACAGGTGTTATGGTCGAATCGGTGTTTGGGAGCGACGGGCCGGATGTTGTATGAAGAGCCGGAGAAGAGATGGAGTATGACACGAGTGGCATTACGGATGGGAAAACCGAAAGACAAGGAGGTGAAGAGCACGGATGGAAGACTGAGCATGCGAAGAAGGAGGAACAGTATCGATGCGACCGCCAATAATGGATACCTGCCTAAGCTGACTCAACAGAGTGCTTATTTCAGTGAGATGGCGAGTCTGCAGAGCTACTATACCGATCTGGAAGACTGAAGCCATCTTCACTGATTGGAGATCATGTCCAAATGAAGCGATGGGAGTTCTTGGTAATGTTTCTACTTTCTTCATGGTCGATTGGTGTTTGTGTAGAGACTGGACTGTTGCACACGCAACACATGAGGAGTTTTGCTTGATCACTTTCTTCGTTTGCTAGCGTTTATGATATTCTGGTTGCATTCTTCTTGCTCTTCTTCTTCTTCTTCTTCTTCGTCATCACGGCGGCATACGATACCCTTCCTGCGATTGGCTTTGGAATTTCATAGATCTATAGTCGTAGCATAGCCGCATTGATGGTAGCTTTTCACCGTTCTAATTGCCTGGTAGAAATCGAAAGGACGAATGCATATCGCTTCCAATTCAACTTCAGTCTTCACTACATTCCCAACTCTCCCACTGAAAATATCGGATCCTCTTTGTGCATTTAGCAATTGCCGCGCCAATCGCGTCTCAAACAACCGTCTTCACTCCCCATCCCAATCCTCGACATCATGTTCCTCCAAACCTCCTACACCAAATATAAAGACACAATCAATCTTCGAAGTTCGGATGGCCATCACAACATCTTGGCGAATGCCAAAACCCGGGCCTAAGCGCGTCTTTAATATACGCGATGCGCGGGTACACAGCCCACAGCATCGATGGAACATGCGCCACACAACTCATATCCGTGCATAGAGAACCACTATGTAGTTATAATAATAGCTTTGGATGGTCTTTTCCCTGATCTGTGTCTGTCAGTGTGATCTAACATTGATTGCGGTACTGACTATTGAAAAAGGATATGAAGCGACGGATCCCTGCCCTACATTGACATCCCCACCTCTCCCTCGTCTGTCATCTTCCAGCATCACGACAATCACGTTCGCTAGACCCGCGAGGTCGTTCAACTCTTGGATTGGAATTCTGATTATCGCCCATCTTTCGTTTCTTGGTACATGGGAAAGCGTTCACGTCTCTGTCGATCAAGAACAATCAAGAATCGTTTCACGCGCCTAACTTGTTGTATCTATCGAGTCCCATCTCAAATCCATGTCGCTCAAACAATCCAAGGCCCCGTGACTCAATCCTAAAACAAAAACAACAATGCACTACCACACCCTCCTCCCCCTCCTCTCTCTCGCCCTCCAAATCCACGCCAACCTCCCCCCACGAGACCAAGTAGGCATACGAGGAACAAGACACCGCTCCGAAGACCACTCCCCCGACGCACCCCGCCCCCTCGAAACATCAGCACCGGGAGACACATTCGCTGAATCCGCCCTTGCAACAGACGGCACAGCTTGTTCCACCGGAACCGTCGCTCCCATCTTTGCAGACGACCGCTCCTCTCTAACTCTAATCTTCAACGACCTGATCGCAGATATTGGTCCCAACATCCCGCGCCAACGCTCAAGGCGTCACTGCAATGTCGATGTAGCAATGCAAGTGCCCGCGGGATGGACATTTGAGGTCGCAGAGGTGAGTTGGAGGGGTTTGGTGGATGTGGATAAAGGCGTACGCGGCGTGTTGGCTGGACAGTGGTACTGGGATGGTGAGAGGCAGAAGGGAAGAGGGGATGCGGTTGTTACCAGAAAAGTTTTTGATGGGCCGTTTTCAGGGAGTTATTTGAATAGCAAGTCGGGGGAGAAGGATCGGGATGGCGTATTCATGGCGTGCACTACCAAAAATGTTACGTTGAATATCAATACTGTTGTAAGGTTGCAATATGGGAAAGATGAGAGAGGTGGAGGAGGAAATAATAATGGGGCGAACGGGGCAGGTTGTGTGGGAACGGCAGCGGCGAATACCGCCAAAGGAAGTATAACTGTGGATTCGGTTGATGGTAGATTCAAGCAAGAGCTGAAGCTGAACTGGAAAAAGTGCTGAGTTGGCAGCGCGCGTAACTAATATTAACAAATGAGACAGTGTTGGTCATGCCAAATGATCCATAGGGACAGAAATGCTATTAGCTGAGAGAAGTGCGAGGCACTAGTCAGAAAAGTTCCAGACTTGAATGGATGACGAACCTGGAGAGAAATTATCGAATAAACCACAGTCCAGAAGAAATGATGTAGCTTACAACGTCTCGACCCATCAGTTATTCGCACAAGAACGTGCATGGTATGTAATGCCGCATGTAACAGAACAGGTAACTCCGCGCCATGACAAAGGCTTTTCAGAAAAAGCAAATCGCAGTAGTTGGGTATATCCATTGAACCGCATCATACGATCAACCAGAATGCTCGACAATCTCCGAGTACAGTTTTCCGTCCTTGACATAACTCCTGAACTGCTCAGGGATTGGTTCCTCCTTGTAGTCATCTTCCTCGCTTGCTGGTGGCAGGTTGATGTTCACCGACGAGCACTTGCTGGTGAAGACTTCTGTGGCCAGACTGTCCTTGCTGAGGTAGATTTGTGCGCCATCGACTTGGTCCAGGAGGATCGTGGGGACCTTCTCCATAATCTGGACAGCGAAGGAGGGACATTTGATAACATCTACACTGCTGACAAGAGAATCGATGATAAGAGATGTCTTGGGCGAGTTATCAATGCTGATGGCATTCCCTTTACCCTTGATTTGCAAGGTAAGGCCCTTACATTTTGTGATCAGGATGGACTGGTTGATCTCTGCTTCGATAACCACTGGACTTGAGGGCGAGTCGAAGTTCTCAATTATCCACTTGTTACCGTCCAACTCCTTCTTCGGTGGCTTCTTTGTGCGCAAGCTCTCTGGCTTAGGCTTTTTACCTGGAGGCGCGGGTGAATGTCCTCGAGTAGATGAGCTGCTGTCGCTACGATCTGGTACGACGGAAGTGGCTCGCAATGATGGATTCTTGTGCGTCATCTGTGAGGGATCGACTTTTTTCAGTCCAGATGTAACATTCTCTCCCCTTTGTAAATCGGCGAATACAGCTCCCATGTCTGTCGGTGCTGCCTTTTGCTTTGGCGCCGGTATACCTCCGGGAGGAGGTGGAGGTGGCGGAGGAGCAGGACCTCCCATACCTGGGAGCGGAGGAGGCGGTGGTGCGGAAGTACTCGCAGTTACTGCTGTTCCGATCGTGGAAACGGAGCCACCTGAGGATGAAGCAGATCCACCGGTGGATGTTGAACTTGTGCGTGAGGCCAGTTCGGCCGCCTGAACCTCACGAAGTGCCTGTCCGGCATCGACTCCTTGAGGATTCCATTGAATGCCCTTTGGGTGGTGTTGTTTGATGTAGGAAACGAGAGAGCGCATAAGTTTATAGAACGACCTGACCCACTCGACGTGTGCCTCATCCCTGTGGATCGTCAGTGTGATGAGTCGTCGCCGCCTAAATCATGAACGTACTTGTCCTTGTATTCCTTGAGAACCTTGTTTCCGTATAATTGAGCACCGCCAAAGAGTTCCGCAACATAGTCCTGTGGCTTTGGATCAATTGTCACCCAGGCAAGGGCACCAACGCCATCGGCAATCATGGCGAGATGATCCTTCAAAGGAGATGCGCGGTTGCCCTGCCGTATGTCGTCGACCTGTGTCATGTACTTTTGTAATCCCTTTAGTGTGTCCATATACGCTGGTGAAGCCAAGTCTGGTTTCTTCGCTTTGGTGGTAACAAGAAGGAATTGGCGCTGAGCTTCAAAGGCCTTCATAAACGCATCGGCCTGAGAAGTGTGTAAGCAAGGGATATGCCGAAGTGACGAGTCTTGTCTACCTGTTCTCCAAGTAGACCTCCGATTGAACTTTGCGTGGATAGAGTATGGTATGCCTTGACATCGCCAAATATCAAAGTATCGAAGTCGACGATAGATGGCGGAAGGACCTCCTTGGGTGGGACTGGAGGAGCTTTAGCTTCGGTGGGCACCGGCACCACAGCTGCGGATGGCGAGGGAGCTCCATTAGGGTTTGGTGGCACGTCAAGACCGACAGTCGACGAAGCAATGTCTTCCAGACGAGAAGTAGCAGCTTCGAGTCTGTAGATGATGCGGGTCAGCGGGCTGGAGGTGTCTTGGGCATAGGGAAGGGCTCGTTTGTATTTGTGGATGGTAGACGAGTCAAGAGTGGTGTTGTCCAGCCAGATTGGAGCAGCCATAATCGACGTACCGTTTTATCAGCGTCGTGAGGTTGTTCATATTGCTGGTCATGATGGCGGCCGACGAAGCAGTCGCGAAGGACCACAAGTGTAAGAGGTAAGGTGTATCAGGGGTTTGTGGGGGAGAAGCTTCGATATGCGGCACTGAGACTGAGCTACCGTCGAGGCGAATTCTTTCCGAGTTGGAGGATTATTGGGACGAGATTCCCGTTTCGGATAATTATATTGAAACTGGTCTGATGGGTGCCTGTAGGTTCTGGGCGTGGAGAGCGGAAGACGGAAAAGTGGTGAGCTGGTCTGTTCCGAGCTGAGACCGCGACGTACGGAGGTAGTTCTACATAGTAAGGCGGCGGACAAAAGTGCCGCCGACTGCGATTTGTATGCTGCTGACCTAATGGGATCTATATACATACTAGTACCTGGACAGGCCGATATCAGTCTCAATTGATCCTTCCAGTCTCAACAACGATTCACTCTCTCAGTTGCCTAGTTCCATATTCCGGGTTCTGACGGATACAACCACTCATACCATCTTCGTGCAGTGGCAAGAATCACCATGGGCACGGGCAATCAAGACGCAAGCAATGGCACTCCAGCGATTGAGTTTGTTTCCTTGGGCATGTTCATAATAGGTACATGGCTTCGTTCAGCAATGCTACATAAAATCTAATATTGCAGACGAGATATATTTTCCACCACCAAAACCACCAGTGAAGGACATCTTAGGCGGAGCAGGGGCATACTCTGCCCTGGGAGCTCGTATTTTCTCTCCAAAACCTCTGTCCAAGACCGTGAGCTGGATCGTCGACTGCGGCTCAGACTTCCCTCCCAAACTCCGCCAGGCAATCGCTCAATGGGATACCAGCTGTTTACTTCGTGAGACTCCTGAGAGACTGACGACGAGAGGATGGAATGGCTATGGAGAGAATGAGCATAGAGGTGTGTGCCAAACATGACGTGAATAACGGACTAAGACTGATCCATGGAAGCATTCAAATACTTGACACCAAAGATTCGACTGGATCAGCACTCTTTGACAAAGGAAATGCTTCGATCAAAGAGTTTTCATCTCATCTGCTCTCCCTCTCGGTGTATAGAGTTGGCCAAAGGGTACGATTGGGTGATCTTGGAAGTTCGGTGTTTCAATACTGACTTGTCATCTTACAGGACATTGACCAGGAGACAAGAAGGGGGCATTGACGGCGCCTCTCCTCTGTTCATTTGGGAGCCGGTTCCAGATCTGTGCGTGCCGACTGAATTAGAGACATGTCGCGAAGCTCTCAAACATATCCAAGCTGTGTCACCTAACCACATGGAATTGGCTTCTTTCTTTGGCGCTTCGGCCAACCGAGGTGAAGATGTGGATCGCGAGGTAGTGGAAAAGTGTGCTGCTGATTGGCTGTCTTTCGGCATCGGTCAAGATGGCTCAGGTGTCGTCGTGGTGAGATGTGGAAAGGATGGGTGTTATATTGCTTCGAGGAGTTTGGTAAGTCACAATCTCACTATTATGCAGGATAAGTCCGCCGAAGTGATCAAAACGAAACTCTAACACCATGGAACCAATTGTATCGTACTGATTCTACTCACAGTCCAGATGGCTTCCAGCTTATCACCAAGCGGGCACTGGAAAAGTCGTAGACCCTACAGGCGGTGGAAACGGATTCTTAGGCGGATTAGCGATAGCGCTAGCGCGTGGAAAAGATATCGTGGAAGCTGGAGTATTTGGTTCCGTATCAGCTAGCTTTGCAATTGAGCAAGTCGGTATGCCAGTCTTGACTCAAGAGGGGGAAGGCGAGCGTTGGAACGGAGAGCGGGCGCAAGATCGTGTTGATAAACTCCTGCAAAGACTCTGACTATATGTACAGCCGAAAGTCAAGTCTTTGTAACGCCTGATAATTCCAATGCTTTCCATGCCTTGAATCGTGCCTGGTGGTGTGTTCGCATCTTCATGACCTTCCCTCTGACGCTGCCTGTGCCGCCTCATGTTCCCGAATCTGCTTGCTCCAACTATACCATCATCAGATTGACAAGACCGCCAATGTCCAGGCCAATACTCACTATCTGCTTGGGAAGAATCTCCCCTTCTCAGGCATGCGCGGGCGCTCCTCAAGCTGTGCACTCGCGGTCCATGCCATGGCTGCGATACCGAAAAGGCAAGCTCCCATGAAAATTGTGTTGGATTTCCAGTTAGAAGGTTGCGAATACCATCCTCCGGCGGGCGACCAGACGTGCTTGGGGTATCTAAAGTAGAGGTCAGTCTCCGGGGGTGCAAATCGAGAGCGCAATCGACGTACGCGATCTTGCCACCGGGGCCTACAGCTGGCTTTGCTGGATCTTTAGCGGAGGGAGCGCTCATATTGGGCAGATTTCCGGGTGTTTGGTGTTTGATCAAGCTCTCAATCTCTTGACAGCTCGGGGTCGTCGTCTAGCTTGGCGGTGCCCGGATCATTGACTTTTGAGTTTTGACTTCGACATTTTTTGCTAATTGACCTTTGGAACCATCAATACAAGCTCACCGACCCACCACCCTCTTTTCCTTCCTGTTCTCCGAAAATCCCGTGAGAGGGACACCCGTGTGATATTTGGCTTTGATGAAGCGCATAAGAATAGATCGCCTGGGAGGCCAATTGCTCTCGACGAGGTCACGGGCGACATGTCTATATACGCAAATCTCACATCCACCCAATAATCACCGTCCGAACTCGACTCAAGCCGCCTCAGATCCAAATCCTACCAGCCAGAAGCAAAGAATTAGACCGCAGCACCACATTCCCTATAGCGAGCTCATAAGAATCCCGTCGCCTCTCCCAGAAGCCGCCCTGAAATCCGCAAAACTCGCTGCATTACACGCAAGACTGGCGTTGCCGCAACGGTTTCCTCTCAAAACCCTCGCTCGAACTCTCGTCGACGTCACGGCCGATCCCGATCAGCGATTTAACAATGCTTCACTGGCAGTACTCGGCGCAGACATGCTGGGATATCATATGGCAGAACACCTCATATGTCACTACCCGCGGATACCAATGGATGTTTTGTTTGCAGCACAGGACGCATATGTGGGACCGAAAGCGCTGTCGATGATAACAAGAGAATGGGGCGTGGAAAGAGCATTTGAACCAGGTGGAGAGGTGGATCCAGGTCTGCTCCAATTTCGGCATGCACCCATCAATCAGGATCCCAATGCACTGGGAGAAAGTACAGTAGGCACAGGAAGGTCTAGTGAAGACAGAACACACTGGCGGCGGGGTATAAGTTCGCGAATTGTCTATGATGACCCATTCGGCAACCCACAAAGAGGCGACCCAGGACACGCGGACGCATCACGAACGGCAACGCCAAGGGAAGCATCGACGCAATTCGTGAGAGCACTCATTGGAGCTCTGTACCTGCACACGGGCAAGATTGCCACCAAAAAATTCTTCAACAACCATTTTCTATCGCGCACTCTCAATTTGTCAGAACTTTTCGACTTCAGATTTCCGACACGCGATCTCTCGAGATTATGTTTAAGAGAAGGATTCGAGCCACCGATTGCAAGGTTGATTAGTGAAACGGGACGAGCAAGTTCACATCCTGTATTTGTGGTAGGTGTCTTTTCTGGTAGGGATAAGTTGGGAGAAGGAAATGGAGGAAGTCTGGATGAGGCGAGGAATAAAGCTTCGGCCGCAGCATTAAAGGGTTGGTACTTATACAGTCCCATGGAGGTTACGGTACCAAGTGAAGTGGAGGCTGGAGATCCAGACGGCAAATGGAAGCCAAATTTGGTTGATCCAGGCGAGGTCATCACTTAGAAAAGAAAGAGCAGCACATTTATAAAGTTGGAGTTTCCTCGACGAGATGTGTTCTGTCCGCTTACATTCCGTCTTGTGTATACAAACGATAGAAGAAGGCACGCGGAGATGGCTCCTGGTTGAAAAGCATTTGCACTGGCGCTAAGAGCGAGGCGACATGACTGGCATAGATTTGGGGTTCCGCTTGTTCGAACTCAGGGTTTTCTGTATCATAGAGCATTTGGGAACCCTCTCCACTCTCGCATATTGAATTTGTGGTGGGCGGTGGATGGAAGGGCAAGGAAGCAGCGCCAATGTATCATACGAAATTAGGAAGTGACGGTTGTGTGTAGGTGGAAGAGACGGACTCTGTAAGAAAGAAGAATGAACCAAACCATACAACATCACTGCAGCTCTTGGTGGCCAATTCGATAAAGGGTGATTCTTATCCTCATCCAACGAATGGTGAACCGCGCCTTTGAGTGAGGAAAGTGCCGAAGGTATTCCTCTGATTTGAAAAGCCCAAATTTGATCTTTATTTTCATATTTCTGAATTTCGAAAGGACCATGTTGCCAGAATTTTATCAATATTGATCATGATTTGAGAGTGACCCACATGTACTATACCTACGTAAGTACCTTATATGATAAAGTAGGGAATATAGTTCTTGGCGGACATCAACCCAAGCACGCCGCGGTTGTATCCTCCTGGAACAGTCAACTCATCGTCATCAGTACAGGTCGAGAGCGTGTCTACCCTCATTATGACTCGCCCAAACACTGCTCGCATCTCCAATGGACATCGCCCTGTGAGTATTGTTGCTTACTCACGCCCCCGAAGGGAGTGGGACGCCAAGTCATCCCGCAAGGTATTCCGAAAGGTATTCCGCCCGGAGGAGTATTCTACCATGTAAGCAATACATCCGCTTCTACCACCACCACCACCACCACCACATAGGGGCCCCGGGTGATTGCAAAGAGCGAAACAGCCTATCGCACCAGTTCTTGAGAAGGATCTGCTGTTCCAATGGACGACGACAAACAGCCACTTCCGTCAAGACCGCCAAGCATGTCTGAATTCACCAACTCGAAATTGAACTCCCAGTCATTTGCTGGCAGAATTGGTGGAAACCAACTTTTTGCCCTCAGCCCATCACATTGCGATGGCAACGAGCCCGCCGATGCCCGCCAGGATGCTACCTGGAAGCAGATATTGAACCCTCGTGGATTTCGCGACGCGCAATTGTGGAAGAATGCTTTCATTGAAGGCTTCGGTCTTTGTCTCCAGGTCTTCATCGCGGGTGTCGTTGCTGCTGGGGTCATACCATTGGCTCCCGCGACTTCGGTTGGCTCTCTAATACCAGTGGGGGTTGCGGCCCTCTTACAATTCATCGTCATCACTCTGTTCATACTCGCAGCAGGTCCGGTTACTGGAGGCTAGTCACGAAACCTCCTTATCATCTGCGAAGTTGCCTATTAACAAGATGCAGCTCACTTCAATCCTCTCATCACGATAGCAACATTCATGGCGAAGCTCACAAGTCTACCACGTGCTGTCCTATACGTGATATCCCAGTGCATTGGTGCCACCATCGGTGGGTTCCTCCTCCGAGCAGCTTTGGATATCTCGGCGGAAGGTCTTGCTATGTCTCCTGGATGCTACATCGATCCCGTACAAGTCACTCCTGGCTCCGCGTTCGTCATGGAAACTATGACTTCCCTCTTTCTGCTGTTTCTAGCTTTCGGTCTTGGTCTTGATCCGCGCAACTCTGGATCATTTAGTGCCGCGCTGGGGCCGTTCCTCATCGGCGCATCGGCTGCTACCACGCTGTTTGCAGGTGGCATGGCTCGGAAAGGATACTTGGGAAGTGCCAACAATCCAGCGAGATGCTTAGGCTTGATGACCGCATCAAACAGATTCACTTATCATTATGTTCATTGGGTGGGCGACATCACAGCTGCCATGTAAGTTGTACACTTTTTTTTCAGTGAGGCTGTTATTTCAGTGCCCTTCCATTCACAGGTACTATGGATGAACAATCCCCGATCTCGAATTGAAATCGAAGAACTCTTGGCAATTTAGCTTTTGCCATCGTCAGAACTCCGTCGGGATAGGTCCGGTGCTGAAAGAGTACAGAGGAATAGTATTGTGTATTGATTGCCTGTGAGAAAAAGGAATAGCATTAACGACCAAAACTTTGTTCGCTGAAAAACTTGGAATCGTTGCTGACATATTCTAGCATCAGTGCCGTCGTCTACTGTCTTGTTCCCCCTTACAAAAAGTGATTTGAGCTCGCGATAAAGCGAGATCACTTCTCAGACTCTGAGTAACACCTGTTAAAGAATGCTGCTATCCGCCGCGAGCAGAAGAATGCAATCCTCAGCAGGAAGGCTGGTAAAACCACCCCGAGTAGTGCTACCTCTCAACAAATTTCATCTTCTTTGTCTTTTGGTTAGGTCCACCGTTTACCCGCTCCCAAACAAGTGTGCACACCCGGCTGCTCGCAGCCATCCTTGTAGAGCTAAAAATGGCTTTCGGAAGCAGCAAACGCAGTCGCCGATATTCCTTATGTTCACAGCAGACTGCTGTCTTTCTTTTGCCGCGCTAATATCAACACTGAACTACTTCCAGAAGAATCAATATGGCCTCGAAGCACGATCGCTATTCTAGGCCACGATATAGATCTGACTGCCCGAGCCCGGAACCTTTGGACGAGCGAAGAACCTATTATGGAGACATACAGCCTGCTCCTGGAAAGAAAGTATTCTCTGCGGTAGTCAGACTGCAGAAGAGAACAGAAATGAGTTCCAATATAAACCCACGCAAATGCTCATCACACCAATATTCGCACGACGCACCACAGAAGAGAGCAAAACTTATCCATGATGTCCATGCAGAGCATGAGGCTACAGCTTACAAGGCGCTTCCCTCGTTCAAACCTCGTTGCGCTCTCAAAAGTCGTCATTCGGAAAAAGAAAATGGCATGATTGTCGGCGTGGGGCAAGGAGGTACAAGCGCTGAAGATATGGAAAGTTTGCCGACCACCACAAAATTGCCAGAAGTCTACTCTTCTCCTCGCATTGACCGTAGACAAGGCAGACAAGATGAAGCCGCAGGTCCAAACTACGCTGTTCACGACTCAGTTACCAACGAAGTCGCTGGCGACACCCGAGCCGAGATGCCATATCTTGCCTGCGACCGAAAAATCGCCGGTCTCTTGAGTGATCTCTGGAATAGCGTTGATTCCCTCTCCAGAGATTACTTCAGTGACGTGATTCCTGATGCAGAAATGCAGAAATGGCTCAAATCCATTCCGAGGAGGCTACACCCTAAGCGTGCTCAGGATTGCGATTTTGTGGATTTAGTGACTCAGATCACCGTTGGGGGGCCATGCGGTACCGGCTCTTGGGAACAGACCTTTCTCGAGCCTGAGTTGAGACGAGGGCTTGTCTGTGGAGTTATTTGGAGGAAGTTGAAGTTGGAGGTGTTCGATAAGATGTTGTTTGGAGGAACCAATTCTCAAGAGGAGGAACTGTTAGAGCTGGAGAAGAGCATGGCTGAACACTCAGATGGTATAGCTTTAGTTCCAATGATTTGCTGGAAATTTTACTAACTTTGTGCCACAGGTTTCTTGCGAACACGTGCCCGTGGTCTTAGGGTACGAGAAATGCTCGATTTTCAAAATCCTCCCGATCATTATATTACCCTCGATAGCAAACATGACTTCCCCCGAAAGCTAGACCAGGCATGCCAAACCGTAACGAAACAGCTCCAAGGCCTTCTAAGCTGCCTCACTCCAGCCACCACCTCATCACAGATCCTAACCGCCTTGGAAGAGATTACCTGCAAAGCAGCACTCCTCTCCTACCGTATCCGCCTGGACACAGAAACAATTTACTACTTCCCTTACATCGAAAAGGACTCCTGTCCCGGCTTCAGCCACGCCGAAGAAAACATCACGTATTTCAGCGCTGAGCACAAAGAATGGTTATGGAGCCCCGAAAATCGAGCTGATAAAACAGTCGCGTGTCCACAAAATGGACTTTCAGAGGAGAAAGTGAAACGAATCTATAGCTATGACCCACTTATTCGTATCATCTGTTCTGGCCCCGTGGAGGCGTATCGAAAAGGTGGATGGAGACCCAACGATGCTGATAAAGGCGTCAGGAAACGGATTCTTTTCCCCGCGCGTGCTATTTTCCGTTGGGGAAGACCGCAGGAGAAATCATCGTTGCCGTCGGGCCATCAGGAACCTGTATCGGAAGTCCACGATTGTCCGGCTTCCTACATTAGTTTTAGACAGGCGTTAGGATATCTAGGTTCGTTTAGAGATACGGTTGCCGAAAAAACTTTTGGGGAGGCGAGAGGATCGCCGTGGTATCTGCACGACCATTTGCAAAACGGCGTGCGAGATCCTGCGTGGAGTGTTGAGGGATATCCGGTTCTTGGCGGTAGAGGGACGGGTAACCAGCCGTTTGGGCTAGAAAAATTCCAGCCTAGTAGAATGTCCATGTTTTGAATGGGATGAAAGCGGCGGAAATGAAGTGGTGATGGTAGAATTGTTGGTGTTGTTTTGAAATATTTTTGAAACGGGGCGGTTATAAAGGCACCTCAGCCAAGTAATTGGTCGAAACGTGACTTTTTGTTATCTTTGGATTTTGGGCTTTGGGCTTTGGAAACTTGTTGATGGGGACTTGTAGATGACTCTTGGGTTTTTAGTGAGTTGGGATGAAACTGTGGTCATTTGGTAAAGGGTTGAGGAGTAAGTATATAGTCTGGGGATTTCCACCACCTCCAAGGATTTGTTCATCATTTCAGTTCGACATCTCTTTTCAGCATCAGCATCAGCATTCTCTTTCTGCACTTCCATCCTTTCTTTTCATTCACTGATATCCCGGCGATTCAGTATAATCCCCTTTATTATCTTGCAGGGCAATTTTACACATACGAGCATATCAAACTTATACTTATTCATCCATCACCATGTATACCAACAACCTCATCCTCCTGGCCCTCTCAGCTGCCACCCTCATCACCGCCCATGGCAAAGTCACCGTAGTCACGTAAGTCTTCAACTCCACCCTCTCCTTCCCCCACAAAGGCAAAAAGGCTAACACTTTCCCTAGCGGTGACGCAGGCGGCAATGGTACAGCTCTCGGCATCCAAGGCGCCACCATCGCCCGCTTCGGCAAAAACGCAGACACAGAGCTCGACACCACCGTCTACAACGGCGACCCTAACAAGCCTCTCACCGACGGCTTGGGAAAAACCAACGCCGCTGGCAAGCTCAAAGTCTCCATGCTGAAATCCGCTATGGCTCTGTCCGGTGACACTTTGCCCCAGGTATCAGCTACTGGTGGGAGTATTACGGGGACGTGGCAGACGGTTACCAGTGATGGAACTGCTAATAATAAGGCTGGAGAGTTGTTTGCTGTGTTGGATACTACGGGAACGGGGTCGTACAGCAACGGGACGCAGTTGGTTGCTACTAGTAAGATGGTTGGTAATGGGCAGGGTAATGTTGTTCAGAAGAGGGCTACTAATGTTGGGGCTGATGCCGTGAGTTCACCCTTCTTACCTACCTACTCATACTGCCAGTTCTCTTACTGGCATCATTCTTTCCTCAGAAGACCCTGGCAAAAAAAAGGACTGACATCCTGGCAGAAATTCTCCGTCAAAATCCCCGATGGCACGACTTGTACGGGCAATGATCCTACCACTGGGGTATCCAATTTCTGTATCTTGAAAGTTGTTAACAACAACGGCGCTGGACCTTTTGGAGGAAACGTTTTGTTCCAGATTGCTGGTGGTGCGACTGGCAATGGTACAACTTCTGCAGCTTCAGCTGCTACTACGGAGAAGGCTGAAAAGACGGCTAAGGGTGCGAAGGCTGCTCGTGCGTTCCAGGCTTAGATTTGTGGCAGTCGACGGGTGGCAGTGGGAAGCAGTCGAAGTGCAGGACGTTAGACTTGGTAGAAACTTGTTGTTTTGGTTGAGCTTGTGTAAATTGGAAGGGTCGACGTTGATTCATGTGGCTAGTGTTCCATTCTGTGTAGTTTCAATGGATGGCGTGGTCTTGACTGTGGATCTGGTCGTGGTGCAGTAACCGCGCGCGTAACAAGCCCTGATTTCGAAACAGTCGGTGGCATTGCATGTTGAGAAGGGAGGTTACGCTGGAGTGCGAGTGTGAATTACGCTGGAGTGTGAGTGTGAATTACGCTGGAGTGTGGGTGTGATAGTTCGCTGGAGTGTGAGTGTGATAGTTTGCTGGAGTGTGAGTGTGATATTACGCTGGAGTGTGGGTGTGATAATGATGAGTTGAGTGTTCAAGAGACGAACGCGGCGTGTTGACATCCACGTAAGAATAGAGGAGTTTTGGGTCATGGATTACGATAGTAGAGAGTATCGGCAATCGCGAACATCCAATACAAAGTCCAGCCTACAAAATACAGCCTACAAAGTACACCCTCTTTCCCCCTCTCTCCATAATACCATAATCACAATGGAGCAACAACGCTCACTCAACGCTTTGCAGACATATCTGGCTCTCTCAAAGACTGCAAACTCACCACGCGCCGCTGCTGAGATCGTCACTCAAGCTACATCCAATCCGCATACTTCTGTATTCGCCGAGCTCCTCCACACCCAAAACATCCAAGCTTTGAAGACTTCACCCGAACACGCGAGCTACTACAAGCTGTTAGAGATCTTTGCATGGGGCACCTGGGCCGACTATCAATGTATGAAGCTGAATTCTGTCCAGATACTTGACCCCAGAGCTAATACAGTAACAGCAACGCCTGGTCTCCCCGCCCTCTCCCCGCAGCAAGAGCGGAAACTTCGACTACTGTCCCTCCTATCTCTCGCTAGCAACCAGGCCAATCTTACCTATGCATCGCTCCAAAAGGCCCTCTCCCTCCCTGACGCCCAATCTCTCGAAAAGCTCGTGACAACCGCCATCTACTCGTCAATGGTCACTGGAACACTAGATCCAGCTCACCAGGTCGCCAACATCACATCCGTCGCGCCGCTACGAGATCTAGCTCCCGGCAGTATACCAACTCTAAAGGCTACCCTCGATCAATGGAGCGGTCAGTGCACCTCCACCTTGACAGACCTCGAAGCCCATATCGCAACCGTAAAGGAGAAGGCTCGTTTTAGGGGTCAGCAGGAGAAGAAAGTGCAAGACGAACTCGACAAGATGCTGGAAGATGCAGCTTCAAAGGACGTGTCACGGCCGAAGCGTGGCCTGGGTGCCTTGGGAAGTGGGCCGCCAGGCGCTTTCGTCGATGACGACGATGAGAACGTCGATGCCATGGATGTGGATGATAACGGCAGGAAGAACAGGTCGAATAAGCGAGGTGGTTTCGGCATGATAGGACGGTTCAGCTGATTGACACGAATACTACACACCGAACCAGAGATCGGTAGCGATACATTTCTGGCGATTGTGTTTTACACAGTTGTCAAAAAATTATCAGCATCGATCCCAGGTTGAATGTGACAACATGGTTCTACCTGTTAGAATAAGGACATGAATGAAAGGACCCGTGTGCCCTTGGTCATGGAAAGCACGACTGTAATGAAAACGAACCGATCAAGTGGGAAGCTGGTAGCGACACAGAGCGGCTATGGAATGGGCTTCGAAACATTACTCCACTTCCACATACATCACGACCCAACGATAGACAAGTGCTCTAAAGTGCACAAGATGGGCATGCATATTAGCATTTTGTTTCCCTGGACAGTCTGAAAATGCCAGGAACAAGAAGCAAGGAGGTCAGCATGACCAGATTAGATAGACAGGCTCGTCACCCTGAACGAAGAAATGTCATTTAACAAACTCGAAAGCTGCTATACCAATTGTGACTTCCTTTTATGCTTTATGTTTGAAATTATCTCACTCCTCTAGCACGGTTCAAGCGTTCTATTGATAACACTCACAGTTGTCTGTACACTTCGTCGCCTTTCTGCTTGTCAATCGGGCATAGATTCGCTTTCATTGTTTCATCATAAACGGTACTCCTCGTCCCGAACATTCATCCATAGACCCCAAGGCATCATGTCATATCAATGATGATGGGGAGGCGAAACTTACAGTTCCTCCTCCACTTCCACCTTCTTCACACAGCTCAACCCACCGAATTCATGCCAGGAATCTACGTCTGGGTTTGAGCCTCGCGCAGCGTGGAACGCCCATGTTTTTATGCTTCGTGGGCGTTTGCCTGGTGTTTCTCCTGCTTCTAGTCGCGAGATTTCGAGGGCATGCGGGGATGGGTGGTGGGTCTGTTGATTGGGGATTCCTGATGTTCTCGACGTTCCTGATGTTCTTGGAGGGTGGTCTGTTGTTTTCCGTCTTTTTGCGGGTGGCGAGATGATGCTTATACTTGTTCGAGATGAGGGTAATTGGAGAGATTTGTGGGGTTGGAGGGGCGGTGAGGATGGGTGGAGTGGTGAGGATGGCATATTGAATGTTTTGCTTGCAGTAGGTGCTGTTTTGCGTCGAGGCGTCGTGGTGGGTGCGGTACAGTATGGTGAGCTTTGAGGTATGGTCGTCTGCAAGATAGGTGATTTCACCACGGCGAAGTCGCTTTCGGGACTGACAGGTCGATGGATCGTTGTTATTTGCGTGAATTGTTCCTGTGACTCTTGGCTTTCCGTGCGTTGGGTGTCGCGATGTTGTTGAGACTGGCTGGTGTTGGAAGCTCGCTGTTGATTTCGAGAACAGAGTTCTATCATTTCCAGATCGTGGGCGAATATTTCGTCGGAGCAGAGATGACCGAATAGGGCTTCCACGCTGACGTCTGGTGCCCATGTTTGTTCATCCACTGTGCAGGCGTAGACGTCTCGAGGTTGGAATGCCTTCACTAAGGCGCAAAGCTCCGAGTAGGAACTATGTCGCGAGTATGGGAAAGTGATCGTCCTCGGTAAGGGAGTTCGGTCAGTGACAGCAGCGTTGACAGCTTTCTCTTGCTGTGTATTCTCTGCAGCGCTGGCCGAGACTCTCACCAGCATATCCACCAATTCATCGAGACTCATTTTTTCTTCTTCGAGTTCCAGACGCTGAGATCTCTGGCAGGTTTTGAGAAGAAATGCATTGACCCTCAGAAGATCATCCCTATTGGCGATACGAGTCGCACAATGGTGCATCAATGCCACTAGCGTGCTTGGATCTGAAATGTCAAGCTCATTGATGTGATCCAGATCGCCTTTGCCACCTCCAATTCCCATCTCATGCATTTCGTCGCCATTGGACATCCGTGTGATGATAGGGACGATGCGAACGACATTGGGATTATTGTCAACTGCGGCACAGCCAGAACCGCGCTCGCAGCTGTGGATGCGTGTTTTTGTACTTGATGTCAAACATCCACCTCCACGAGCGTTCCCCAGTTGGAAGCCAACGAGCTGCGCTGCTTCGCGACATTCCGGCGTTCCTCTCGTTCTGGCCAGAGATTTGTAGATCTCCCACCTGTAGCGATCCAGATGGATTGGAGTAGAGAGCAGAGCAGAAATTGCCACCCAAACATTTTCGTAACCAAATGTCCACGACTCGATGTAGAAGGTGGTGTCAGCAGGATGTTTTGAGACTTTCTCGATAAGCTCACTCAAACCGTCAGCCTTGGAAGGAAACTCGCGATACGGGTCTCTTTTCGAAGCAAATGTCGTATCCAGATAGATTGTATCAAGTCGCTTCGCACCCAGCGAGTAAGGAAGCAGCACTGGATTTTGGACCAGCGAATTCACCCACCAGACTTCAGAGCGGATATCTCCAGTATAGAGAATTGCCTTCCCATCACCTTCAATCAAGAACATGGAGGAGCCAGCGCAGTGGTTGGCATCGAACAAAGTGACACGAATAGTCTCACCTGCAGAGAGCTCGATGAGAGTTGGCGTCTCGTACGGAATTGTCCTCAGACGGGGTTCAAGATGCTTGTATGTCTGTTTACGACTTTCCAGAATACCTTGTGCAAGGTTCATCCGATGAGGGAACTTTTCGAGTCTGATCAGGATCTGAATTATAATCAGCATGGAGTAACGATGAGTCTGCATCTCATTTATGCGTGCTTATCATTTCTGATTGAGCGTCGAGTGCGGATGGGCAGATGATGAAATACTCACCTCCTTGGTAGCTGGTGAGCAGTACACGAAGTAACCATTCTTCGCTTCTAGACCGGCCAAATGATCGGAATGCACATGGCTGAGAAGGCCAGCGAGTGGCGGCGGCTGGCCACTTAGGGATCGGAAGTAGTCAATACGTATGTGAGGGAATTCTGGAGGCTGTTAGACCAATGCCATTGACCAATTTCATAAGCAGACTACCTTTGGCAACGCCTTTGAAGGTTGACATTCATGCTGTGGTGGACGCGAACCCGAGCTGGAAGTGCGATACCCGACGCGAGCCGACTGGAAGTGCGATACGCGACACGGTCGCATCAGCATGTGACTTCGTGTTCGCGACTATCATTCAAGGATGGGATCAGGGATCCGCCGGTGACCTCGCTTAGCTCGTATTCCAAGAAATCACATTTCAACTGTGCTGACGATAATCCCTTAATTCCCACGCATGACGGAGATGCTGGATCAAAAGTTCAGTGGTCAACGCATGAACTAATCTTCATTGGACAATTGAATGCGTTGAAGATCTTCAAGACACTAAGGCAACTACTAGTATAACCGGTTTTTGATCTTCAGCCTTCAAGCTTCAAGGTTGATCCTCCGACGATCGCGTGCTCTTAACCACACTCGGTACTGTTAATCGAGCTGATGGAAACTTTACGTTTGCAGTGAAGATTGGACTTGAAAAGCCAAAGATTGAGAATGGCGATAGATCGACAATGAGTCGGCACCGGAATTCTTCATTGGCTGCGGATGAATCAGGCTGCGTTCCGCGACAGCAAACAGTTGGCGATTGTCTCGTGTGGCGTAGAAGTGATGCGCAGTGGTCATGATGGGAGCCAGAAAGGGTGCTATGATTTGACCAATCATCAATTCCTGTCCCATCCTGCATCCAAAGTTTCTGTAAAGTTGATTGACCAGAGGAATTGCTCCCGGCCTCAAGCCGTTTAGGAACGGTTTGATTTGAATGGTAATGAATGTCGTGCGCGTGGACTCTTCGCATCTCCCAAGGGCAGAAAACCTGCTCACTGCAGGCAGCATATTCAATCATACGCCAACACCCCGGAGGTTGCGAACGGTGACGATCACAACTTCAATCCTAGCGCAGAAGAGAAATCTGGGATATGGACATTGGTAAAGAGCCTGGAAGGGTTGGAAGCTAACGTACGTGGTGTATTTGAAGTGTTCCCAAAAGTGTAAGCTAGAGAAGCGTAGACGCGGATGTTCCGGCGAGCTTGATCACAAAACCTCCATTCGTACCACACGATCATGTAAGCACGCATTTCGCTTATGCTGCATGCTGCATGCTGTATGCAATCCCCTTTCAACCACCAGACATGTCCGACGTCACCCCAAGGCTACATTGTTTTGTTGACCGGTGAAAAGTGTAAAGCGCAAGGCTTCGGTAGGCAATCCTGTGAGGCAGATAGGCTTGGCTGCGAGAGAAGAACAAGAATCCGCTGTTGTGCAAGCAAGCTTCATGATAAACGCCCTGCCAATTTCTCCTGAAAGCCACACAGCTGTAGAGTTTTGACCGTGTAGTAGACGACATATGATGACATGTGTTGATCGGAACCATCTCTCTTAGCAGAAGATGGTCAGTGTATCGCCGCTGCTCTCGATGTTTTGGAACTCTCCACACTGACCATCTTCTGCTCAAGAAAGATGGACAACCCCATGAGGGGAAATTGACAGTTCGTCATCTGGTCAACTATTGTAACCCATTTCCTAGGGACAGTTTCCGCTCCAATACCCAGGATCGTTGTAAGCTAATGCCGTGCTTGAGAAGAAATCTGTTGACCCGGATGAGTGTTGTGCGCAAGAATGGCCGACGAGTACAGTTTTCTCGGTAATAGTGTGTCCTCGTTGTCCAAGCTGCGGACAAGCGTCGACAGCATGTTGATGGTATAGGCAGCTAGAAATTTCAGTATATGAGCTTCAGATAAGAAATCCACGAAGACTGACCGGCAAACAGCGTAGCGTTCGACGACTTGGTAGCACATGCTACACTTCAGTTGCGACCAGCTCGGATTTATGGTTTATGCTCGATGGGGTAGTGCAACAGTAAAGTGATATTTATCGCGAAAAAGAGACGGGTAAAATGTCAGCACGTCAATTGACAAGGGATGGAAGTGAAGAGGATGAGAGACTGATGATGAGCAAATCCGATGGACTAAATATTGTGGACAGACCAGAAATGCTCACGCAGGTGGTGAGATGTTTGTTCTGATTAATCAGAAATGCAAGTCATGGCGCAGCAAGCAAAGGAAGACATAACTATGGTCCGCAGCAGAAATCGGCAAGACCTGCCAAAAAGCCTTCTACGCCAGACACACAAGCGAAGGGAGGGTGGACAAATTGACCAGTCAAGTGATTGGATGGAGCGGCAAACATGGAAGATGTCGAGTACTTGCTTGCCTGACGATTCCGATTCACCGATCGAACCCGAATACCAAGCTTGCGGTGATCATCTGCAGATGCATACTGTGTATACATACTGTGTAGTACTAACCTAACGAGTGCAGGTGATTATTGGCATTGCCTTTGATTCGGTTAACCTGTGTTAGAAACGTGCATACTGACCAATCCTGTAAGAGGCCTCCCAGCCATCATTGGAGAATGCTTCACCACGAGAGGTTCTAGTGTCTCGGGGACGCCATGTTGACAGCTACCGGCATGTGGCATTTGGTGTGGGGAGTATTCAGCGAAACATGCAATGTCGGCCGAGTGATGAAGATAGTGGCAGAGCGTGGCCATGCCATGAGGGGTTGATGAGAGGCCGTCCAATGGTGGTTGTCGGTCTATCGAGTCGCGTCTATTCTAAATTGGGGTTGAGGTGGTGGCTTCAACTTGCTTTTTCTAGCATGAAAAGTTCCATAGAAGACGTGAATACCGTTGTGCTTATCAGCAAAGCCTTGCCACAATACCACAGTAATCATTGTCTTCTCGGTCACATCTCCGTGCTCCCAGGAAACTGCACTCCTGTGGTTGGATCGACGAGATGCTCTGAACGTCGACGACTCGGGCCATTGAATCTCGTCCAAATCGATCGATGGAATAGAGATCAATCGCGACGGATCCACTTCCTCCCGACTTACCTATTGTAGTAACGGATTACACAGCAGTGCGGTCTCCATTATTCGCAATGCGACACCAACTACCAGCCGTTGACCCACCGTCACAATGGAATGCCAACCGCCTTTCGTCACAGTCTCACTCTCCATCCCTCTTCATCGGCCTCTCCGAGCAAACTACACTACACCACACTACATTACACCACACCACACCACACCACACTACATCACACTACACTACATTACACACACTACACTACATTACACTTACGGCGCTACCTGTTTACTTCTTTTCCTTTTCGCGTCAGAGGTACTCGAAGGTTCTCAATGGGCACCCATAAAGCCGACATCGGTGAGTTGCAGAATCAAGGAAAGAGAATGAACTGAGCCCGGCTGCGCGATTTTCAAGCCTCGGACTCTGACCATCAGGATCGAAAGTCGCCATCACAATATGTCAAGAACATAGAGAAACAAGTTTGGGCCGTAGTAACTTTTCATTGTAGGTAGTAAACCATGACGACCTCTCGTTTTTCAAATCCTCGCTTCATCATGCTTCTCCTCCACTCCGCTCCCCTCTCCCCCTCACCTCCCCCCCAAAGCTCCACGAGCCTTTCCTCAGATTCCCCACTAGGTCTCCAGCCTGTCCCACAGGTCCAAAGTAGCAGGTACAAAACTCTTGCCAAAAAGGTATTAAAACCGCCACCTCAGAGAGGTAGCAGGTTGCGGATTGCATTAGCAGCGACGCCTTTCAAAACCAGTTTGAAGACGTGCCCAAATCCCCCGGGACAATAATCCCGAATTATGTATTCTTCTTTCGACGAACGACAAAAGAGTGGTCTGGTTCTTCCTCCTCCTCCTGAAAGCAGGAAGAAGAAAACTGCAAGATGCAAAAAGCGCTGGTAGGTACACACAAAATTAAATGTATAAGAAGGGCGGTGGGTTGAGAGAAATGCGAAAACTGTCTAGTCTCATCTAGTTGCGGATGACGACACCGTGGCGGCGGGTGGAGCGGCTCTTGTAGCTGGCCTCTTCGTCGGAAGAGCAGCTCTCGGAGTCGGAGTATCCACAGCGAGCTCCGCCACAGTCGAGCTTGACGCGGTTTCCAGAGCGGGTGATTCCGAAGCGTTCGCAGGAGCAGACGCTGCTGGAGCTGGAGACGGAAGATGGGCTGGAGCTGGCGGAGCTGCGGGAGCTGGTCAGAGATGGGACGTCGGAGTCAATGTCGGAGTCGTCGTCGGACGAGTCTTCGTTGTCGAGGTTGGCGTATCCGAAGCGTTGGGTGAGCTCGTCGACGGTGACGTTGCTGTATCCCTTGACGATGTGGGCGGTCTGGACTGGGTTGTATGGCTTTGGGCTCTTGATTTGAGATGGAGAGCATGGGCGACCGACTGGGACATCACGGGAGACACGGCGGGAGCTGCGAGAGCTGCGTTCCTTGGTGCTTGAGGACTTGGCCTTGGAAGCTGGGACATCGAGGATGTTGAGCTTGCGCTGGGTGGTTGGCTCGAGGACGGACTGGTGGGCTGGGTCGTGTGTGCAGTGGTACCCATCCATGATGTAGTAGTACCAGTAGCGTTGACCGGCTTGCATGGTGCCTCCAGTGAAGCGGAAGGTGCCTGTCCACTTACCGGCAGACTTGGAGGAAGAGACGGACAGAGGAAGCTGGCCCTGGTAGTTGTCCCATGATCCGAGGAGATGGACTGTTTTGCATTGTGGGGTGGTTCGGAGGGTGAATTCGAGTTGGATGGCAGACATGATGATGGTTGATTTGGTGGAAGGTTTGATCGAGCAAGAGAATAGTGTGAATTAATTTGGTTTCGTTTGGTGAAGTCGACCGGCGACAGAAAGTGAATAATTAGATCTGGGTGGTGGGTTTGTTGGTATTTTTTTCGAGATTGTTTATTAGAAAGCGCCAGGCTTTTGAGAGAGAGAATGAAAAGATAGAAAAAAACGAAACGGAAAGAACCACACTATTCTTTGAGTTGAAGGACTTGCTGAGGAGAGAAGGTTCATGGTGGGGAGGGAAAGCGACCAACTTATGCAGCGGTCACAAAGCTCCCTAGGCCATTTTCGGTCAACACGATAGACGGGGATACAGGCCCTCCACGCTCGAGCCAGCAAGGCCAAGAATGCGGACGACATGGAAGAGGAATATGGGTGCCTTTGTTGATTGGTTTGGTGGGCTCTTGTAGGCGCCGACACTACTGCTTGCACGACCGGCTCAGCCAAGCAACTGCAGAGACCAGCCTTCCCCATGAATGAGGCCAATGAGATGGCGTACGACCGACTGTCAAAGATGGAAACCATGTTGGCTCCTCCGGATCACACAGCGGGTCTGCTGCAGTGTAGCGAATCGAGGGACTGCGGTCATGAGCATCATGGGATTGACTTTGTCTAGTGGACGAGATGACCGAGATGGTCAAGGTGGAAATGCAGCTTCATGGTGCGTTGTTCGGTCGGATGCTGTCTCTCTCTGAGACCCGATTGGGAACGCTCTCTCTGAGGCCCGATTGGGGATGCTCTCTCTGACACCCGATGGGGATGCTCTCTCTGACACCCGATTGGGGATGCTCTCTCTGACACCCGATTGGGAATGCGGAATCTTTCTGCAGGCCTTCTACTGGGTCCAAGGGGAGCTGAACATCCTTGAGATGTTGATGTTGAGGGGTTGAAAATAATCTACTCCGTAATCCAGAAGTTCATTCTCGTTCCTGGTCGAAGACTGCATACCTAGATATCATACTGCATAACCACAAGGAACCTCACTGGTTGCAACCCGGGCCCTGCAGCTTCTCAGCGTTAAAAAAGGTCACGAGCACCAACGACCTGCATGCAAGCCATGAAGATAAACAGCTTCAATTTGTCCTGGTGGCATGGTCGTTCTAGGCAAATAAGTATACATCAAGGCGAATCGAACAACATCAATTTTGCACCTATAGATGCTTAATTAAAGCTAATGTGCCGCATCAGGACATTCACCTCGCACCGACACATTGACTAAGTAGGGCTCCGAGGATATAAAGTCGATGCCTAGCCCCGCGGAAGCATCCATCTCATTACGACGAGCTACCGCGTGCGTAGCTTCAATTGTATCCTGGAACGTTGTAAAGCCTCGTTCCAAGGCACAGATGAGGAAGAGCTTGGTTCATGTGGTATCCTAAACCTGGTCATGAGTGACCTCAGCTCCACATGCCAGTCTTCTTGTCCACAAATCTTCCGAGGCAACATTCGAAAAGAAAGTGCCGGTCTGGTGTGACCTCGAAAGCTTGCTCGAGTACTTGCATGAGAACTTGCATCTAGATGCATACAACGATCCACAACAGCGACGATATCAAAGCTTGCTTGCTCGTCACAATCTCATTGCGTGAGGCTTTGATAGATCTCAACATAAAATAGGACAGGAAGCGTAAACGCCAACGCGTCCGAGATGACAGGCATCTAAGATATCCATACAGACATACAAATATCCCCAACGCCTACAGAAATGCGTGTTCACCATTCCATCATTACCAACACGCCAACAGTACCAGCCCATAGATCACAAACAGCCGCCATTCAATCGAGATTCATCAGTTTCTCCAACTCCTCGGGAGTTAGCGTACTCTTTCTCCTCCTCGACCGCCCACTCTTGCTCTTCCTCTTTGTCCCCTCCTCCTCCTCCTTCCTCTCCACAACCTTCGTCTTCTCTCTCGGCTGCGGCACCGGCGGTGGCGGCATCGTCTCCTTCTTCCTCGCAAGCTCATCAACGTCACCCTCATTGTCCTCATCCTCCAATCCCTCGATTCTTAGATCCACATTATCAAGATCAAGGCCCGCCTTCACAGCTGCGGCCTCCGCCTCCGCCTGCGCAATATTCAACTTTTCTTGCGTCGTCAACTTGGGACTTCGTTCTTCGGGTTGTGGACCGGGCGACGAGAGGCGTTTGAGTGTCTGCAGTGGGTTAACAAAATGATGTACATGTTTTGGAGGACTTAGATGTAGATGGGAAGGAAATGTTTTTTTCTTAGGTTCAACGCTTCGGCTTGAGCTTTCGAGAGTTTGAGGTCTGAATGGACTAATTCTCGATTTTGAAGCGGGCGACTCGTCAACATCATGAGTAGTAAATGAAAAACGTACTTTACGTGGGGCGCGGGAGTCCTCCTTTTTGGAAGACGATGGAGATTTTTGTCTAGGGCCTGCTGGTGTGGGACGCTTGAGCGAGGGGGTCGGGACATTGACAAGATTTCGACTTCGTGATTTGGGAGCTGCGGACTTTTCATTCACGTCTGGTGTCTTGGGCTTGGAAGAAGAGAAAGAGACCTTGCGCGGTGAATTGGCATTCGTTTCTCTCAGCGGCTTTTGTAAGCGAGGTGATCGGCGGGCTCTTGAGTTTCTGACCAGCTCTTGCGGTTTTGTCGCTTCCTCCACGACCTCAGGTTCTGGGAGCAGATCCATCTCTTCAGTGTCCTCTTCCTGGTACTCTGCCGCGCTTATGTCGTCTTCGAGACTATCGCCTTCAACCTCTTCTGCATCCTCATTGGCAATAGCTGTGTTCGCGAGTCCTGCACCTAGTCCGAGTCCTAACCTGAGCTCATCGACATTGACGGTGTCTCCACCTGAGAGCATTCGTTTTCTCCAACCATCTATCATGGCGATTGCCTCCCGCCATTTGACTTCCATCATCTCCCAGCCAGCTCTCAATCTCAAGACCTCTTCCTCGCGGACTGAAACTTCCTCAATAGGTACAAAATTTGGATTCGTTAGAAGTGAGCGAAGGCTGTCAAGGACGGTGTGCATATCGGTGGCCAGAGCATCGTAGGAAGTGGGAAGCGCATGCAGCATATGCTCGTCTTGCACGTCGTCCTCGCCAATTTCTTCAAGTCCAGCTCTTCCCATGTTCTCAGGTAGACCTTGAACTTCTCTCAGCGTTGATAGAGTAGTCCTGACCAAGCCTATTAAATTGTCGTTCTCGTCGCTCAAACTCTGACTCAATTGAGTGAGAAAATCGGTCGTTTCTTGCCGAAGGTTATACTCCGGGTCTTCCACATCAGGCGAGTCGTCTTTTGCAGAGTTCAACATAGCCATTCCATTCGTGCTCGGTGAGATAGTGATGCTAGCGCCCACCAATCCTGTCTTATTCCCTCTTTGTTGTGAAGTGAGATGTGTTTTCAATTTCTGTATCTGTACGTCGCGTTTTCGCACATCGTTTGCACATGCCGTCCGTATTTGCTGTACTGTTGCCTTCAATCGTGCCATCTCTTCCCTCAAGCCTCGGGCTGATATCTCAGCCGTCTTCAAAGCAGCCCGCGCAGATCGCTCTTGAGATTGTGCAAGTGAATTTTGTCGCGTGAGATCGTCATTTCGCGTCTGAAGTCGTTCAATCGCTATTGTGTTGTGTGTAGATTCTGTGCGGAGGGTACGAAGCGTTTGCGCGAGGGATTCTTTCTGCTCTTGTTCTCGCTGTGTCCAATATCAGTATGTAATCTTCTCGAATCTTTCGAAGATCATTACATCTCTTCGAAGAATCATATCGTGAACAAGATTGATGATCTGTGCCATTGTTGCTTCCGTCCCGCCATCGCCTTTAGACGGGCGCGCAAACTCCACGTTCTTGCCATTTCGAAGAAGTCCTCGAGCTAGAAGTAGATTGTTGATGTATGCCGAAGCGGCTTTTAGATTTTGGGAATCCATTGAGGTCGAAAGGGGCGTCGGCGCGTTCTGGTGTCGACAACAGGAATCTCTGTTTACTATGTATCAACAATCTTTGAGGGTTGAAAACTGACTCGCGCAAAAGCCTCACTTGCCTTTGAACTTGACCTCCCTCAACAACAACACTAGAATAACCACGTCCTTCCTGTGCCTTCCAGGTAATACGCTTTTGATACTCGCCATACCTGCTCATTGAAACTGCCTATTGCACGGCATCCGAACCTTAACCACAGAGTTTGTCAAAGATGCAAGACCGAATCCGCTGTTTTCACAGGGCCAGAAACTACCTGTTTCTTGCTCTGAATTGCTTTGACTTTGATGGCAAGTTCTACAGGGTACTGATCCAGTCGCGATCATGAAAAGTTGACGCAAACCGGTGCAAAAGCGATCTCGACGACTAGTTCAATTGCCTTCCATTCTGGTCATCTTGTCCAAGACGCCGATAGTCGTAGCGTCTCTCAACTCGAAATAGACGGCGATCTGGGACAATAATATGCCAGATCTCATAGTTCAGAGCAGCTCGAATCGACTGAGAAGTGATTTCGGGTTTAATTTAACAATACTTATGGCTCCATCAGGATGACCACTGGTACCATATTGACAAGAATTAACCTCCCGCGGATAAAGTATCAATGGGCTGTCACTAAGTTGCGAGCCCTCTAGATTTTTCAGGCAAGACCGGAACCTGGACGCACACAGGCTGCTTTTCTGCTTCAGTATGGCTCCTAATCATATTGGTTGATACTGCTGCGTGGATCGTTATTGCATAAGAGAACAGCCAGAAACAGCTCGTGCTACAAAATCCTTGCTCTCACATACCAGCACTTTTTTCAAAGCAAGAAAGAAAGCACACCTGTTGTCTTGTGAAGGCAGCTTCAATTCGCGATTTGTAAATTCATCCAATAGTCGACCATAGGGCCCGTATATCCTACTAAGCCCAACGTCATTGTCTCCTCAGCTGCGCAGTTGGGCTCATGGCGTTGATGCGGGTCCGATCGATCCAGAATTTCAGATAGAGCGAGACAGGTGCAGGTCAAAGTACTGTGTAGTAGCATCGATCAAGCGTCATGTCTGGGAACCTTGCTGTACTATGGTATTGAAAAAGTCTGGACAGCGAATTCACAGGTTGTCCCAGTTGCTTGTATGTAGACGAATCGGCCCGCGGCATGAGCAAATTAGAAGGGCACTCCGGTCCGAGGTGTACCACAGTAATGCACAACATGCAGATCTTATATGAGGACATAGTACTCGTGGGTCTGTACGAAATTTACGAAGGCAGCAGCAGCCTCATGGCGGGTGGAAGATCACAGGTTTCCCAGCCCAGTGCCCACGAAAGTGAAATAGCGTTATCGGGTACTCCTAGCGTGCCATTGTACGCAATTTGTCACGATACGACGATCATCTACCTTGATACGGACAAGTTCAACGGGCACAACCGCACTCGCACGGCCTCTTCCTGGTCTGAGGTTTGAGACTTTTCAGCCAATTGATCAACAACAAGTTTCATGGCTGGATCTGGAGTCCACATGGCTTGTCAGTGGAATGTCAGTTGTGCCTGGAACATCCCAGAAGGTAGCGCATGCTGCAGCTTGGCATGGTGAAGATCCTGACAAGTCGTGTCCGTGGAGGCATCACAGCGGTATGGCCATGGGCATGGATTGCATAATTCGTGATGTTTGCTGGCACCGGAGCCGAGTGGGCAGTTAGTGTGTTTGGCAAGGATGCTGGACCCATTACTGTGTATCTTAGGATATGCGGCCTTGCACGAAGGTCCTGTGTATCTTAGAATATGTGTGTAGTCGGCGTCGGCTTGCTTCGGTCCATCTCGCAGCGTGTGAAGGCTCCGGCAAAGGCACTATGGCATGTTCGCTGACCGAAGAATGGCATGTTCGCTGACCGAAGAATGGCATCATCCGTACAAAGGAAGGGCGCACAAGGCTCTGATGATCAGGAAAAACTGGTGAGGCAGAGGCTTCTTTCACCCTCCGTCGGTACCTCCGTAGTTCCAGCTGTATGGGCAAAGGTGACGGGAGTCCAGACAGCGACGGATTCACAAGTCGAACCACTTCCGCGCCTATGGAGCACGGTGAGCAGAAACTAAAAGCGGCAAGGAAAGGTCCAAGCGGAATCCAAGTACCTGGGTAAACTCTTCATCTCTCTTGTCCCCTCCCAGCTCGTCGGTAAAATAATCATCAGCAAACATTGTTCTATCCTTCACTATCTACCAATTCTCTCAATCAGCGCCGGCTTGCAATCATTCCACTCTGGTAGTGGCTGTATCATACACCTCATTATCCTCATACAAGCTCAATCCATGGCTCCCTCCTCCCATACCCTCGGGCTCCACAACTACTCCTTCGACTCAACTCCCAGCACCAGTCCCAATGGCTACACACCTCCTCACTACAACCAAAGCGTCACTGCCACGGAATTGGCTAGATTGGCAGAGCAATTTGGCCAGCAAACAGTTGACGCAACGAACAACTGGGTCTCTCAACAACAATCGCGGAGCACAAACGAACACGCTGTGTCGTCAGATCATGCCTTCTCGGAATGCGCAGGGAGAGCTCCGCGAGCAGAAGGACAAGCAAGCACGATTTTACAGTCTCAGTTCTCGCACGCTCATCAATTGTCTTCCTTGTTAGAGCAGATGATAGACTCGCGTGAGCAATGCAGTGCCTGTGTCGCTGAGCAGGCGATCGTGGCGGAAACACCGGTAGGACTATGGGAAGAAGACGAGACAATGGGCGAGATGGAGGAAGCGGATGGTGATTTGGACCGTCGGATGCTCACGTACCGTCGCTCTGCGGACCTCAGCACTGAAAAGGGTTATGTAAACAAGACGATACGCGTGAGGAAGAGAAGACGGGGTGAGGGGTCAGGATGAGAGAGGGTCTGGTTCGTGCGACGCGTTTGCCAGTGATTGCTGTGCAATTTGCATTTGGAGTCTGGTTCGATTGATACCCTTTCGCAGCAAGGCCTGCGATTTTCTGGTACTGTATACATGCATGATGACTGTTAAGAAAGAGTTTCCAGATATATCATGTAGTAGAATGGGGTGCACATGCTTGCCAAACAAACCTTCGTGAAAACACCATCTTAAGAACGACGCCATGGGATGTCTCAACCCCGGAAATTCACCTCTGAGCCTATTCTGCAGGGCGTAAATCCTTCAAGAGCCCGACCCCAAGTCGCTGGGTCGGAAGCTTAATGCTGATCTTATGGAACCGGCCGGCCCTGCTCCTAACCTAACCACCTCATCCACTCTGCAAACAAACCAACCGACGACAATATCAATGGCCTCCGCCGTCCGTATGAGCACTCTAGGCGCTGCCAATGCTGTCCGCCTCATCCTGACGCCTTCTCCTGCGAATTTGCTGGAGTCGCGCGAGGTTCTGCGTATTTGCCAGAGCTTCGGCGAAGTAACGACCTTCAAACATCTTAAAGTGAGCTAAGACGACGCTTCATACCAGTTGAGCGTCAATTGACTGAGTATACACTAAAGCCTACTTCATAGTACCACGACCTGAATCGCGCCCCCAACTCTGCCCTCGCCGTCTTCCAGCGTCCAGAAGCAGCAGAAGCACTGATCAATGCCTCACCCGTCACATTCACCCTCGAAACACAATCTGGAAACTTCGATAACGAGGATACATTAGAAGAAGGACGAGAAGAATTCCCAGAAGATATAGCTCAGAATGCGCCTTCTAGAACAGACGCAACAGAACTACATACCCCAAACTCCCTCCTCGCAACCGGCTTGTCCACACCTCCCCAACCCCGAAGCTCTTCAAACTCCTCCCAGTCACAACAACAGAATAATAGAAGAAGATCATCTTCGTTCAAGGATATGCGTTGCATCGCAGAATATTGGCGCGGCAATCAACAGGATTTCCTGGAGAGATCACCCACTTGGGGTCCTTTTACAGTTCATAAAGATAATGCTGTTCAGCAGGATTTGGAGAGGAGGGTGCCGTTGGTAGGTTTGAGTGATATTAATGTGCAGAAAAGGGAGCTGCCGCTTAGGATTCTGAGGAAGAGGCAGGAGGAGATGAGGGGGAGGAAGAGTTGGATGGAGATTTGGGAGGAGGGGAGGAGGGAAAGGGGTGAAAGTGTTGAAGGGTTGAAGAGGGAGGTAAAGGAGCTTGGTGGTTGGAGGAGGCTGTGAGGTTGTATGACATGGGCAGAGTGACAGGGCATGGGACTGCTCTTCGATTTCGATCCGAGCAAAGGACATGCAGAACAGATGCGATGGCGGTCAACGAGGGCCATCTTGGCAAGACACCAGAGCACCAGGAAGTGATCAGTCAAGAAGGTATTGGAAGACAAAGACGACCTTGTATCTCCAGGTACATGGCATTACCGAACTGGTTCACCTTGGAACACCTCACTCAACAGCATTATGCATCGGTGAGATGATTGCACGTCAAGCCTATGCTAGTCGCACCTCACTACACCACAAGTACGCGAATCACTTCGATCAAACAAGCATGTACGACCGAGTTGATTCATCGAATGGACAACCCTTGCCGCCTGTGGTAGAGACGAAACTGACCACCGCCCAGCATTTGTACCTTCAACTCCATCGTGGGATACTTTCAGGCACATCTTCACTTGGATAACGGACACCATCTCGTCGACAGATCCTTTGTGGTGTGGCAGCCCATAGTGGTCTGGTTTACGCATGCACGGGATGTACTGTGGCTAGAAATCTTGAAGAGTCGCAATTCTTGTACATCTCAGTGAGTGTCTCGGCGACCACTTTTACTCATCATTCATTACAAGCGCGCCTCTCAATCGCTGAACTAGCCTATGCTCCTCGCTCCTTCATCCGCCGAATACTCAGGGAACAAGATTGATGTCCCAATCGAGGTGCTCGTATCCGGTCTTGTGATGGCCGGTAGTGTCGGTGAGTCCATTTGATACGTACCGGGCGTACTTGATGCACATCTGCATCCAGGTTTCCTCTCGTATAATTCCGGCCTCGTGACTGAGCTTGAAATCTCCCTTGTCAGTCGTTTTTTGGATCTATACCGCATCACCGAGTATGCGACTACGGAAATCAGGGCCGCACAACCTATGCCCCCGCCGATTGCTCCGCCGTAGATTGCCATGCTGTCCTTCTCAGCGGTAGAAGGAGTAGGGGACGATGTTGCTGATGATTTGGGAATGGTGTTTGGGTTGGAAATCATGGTCGACACTAAGTCGGAAGCAAAGGCAGAGGTGGATCTGTGCTTCACAGAAACCGCATCCTTTGAACCCGAAAATAAGATGGGCTGTATGGATCTTGTGAGAAATGCTGAAGGAGACAATGGGGAAGAAGATGAAGACGGCATGGTCGCCACAACGCTCTGAGGGCTGTTTGTGGTCATGCTGTGGGTGACCAATATCATACTCGTTCCTGAACTGAATCCCGAAGTCGCACTCGGACCGGAAGTCGATTTCAAGTCACCGGTCAAATTGAAATAATGCGAGCAAAAATACTGGCCCTCGTCCCAAGAGGGGCTACCAGAGGTGCTACCGTCCCAAGAGGTGATTGCAAAGTAGTATACACCCTGGTTGATGGGATCAGGATGCCCGGCCGATGTCTTTGCATCCCATGTGAGTTGTCTCGTTGTTGCTGTAATTGCTAATCCAAATCATAATCAGTACGCAGATGGTGAAACGGTCAAATGAAGATGTATGCGTACTAGCCAAATACCACGATTGATTCGTGCCATCTCGTAACAAGTCTACACTGGCTGATTTATAGTTTGTAGCCCAGCCTATCGTGATCTGGCTACCGAGCGCGTAAACGGGGTTTCTGCCGAACGTGCCCGGTCCCAGTTTTTCGGCGGTCCATGGGTAGCTGAAGTAGTTGGACGCGTCGCGGGGTCGGTCGTCTTGGGCGTGGATAAGCTTGGCTAGTGAATTGATGATGCAGAGGGTTTGGAAGGAGAAGGTTGAGATGATCATTGTTCATTGGAAAGGATGGGGGGCGGTGGGATGTGCGATGCGAGTGATGGGTTGCAGGGGAGCAGAAGTTTGGAGATGAAGATGAAAGCGTTCGTTGGTAGGTATACTGATATGTTGAACATTCCAAACGGCTGACAGGAATTGAAGATGAGACATCGATTTCTGAACCGCGGGCTGCTATTTTGTGCGAGCCGGGCCAAGACCTCGATGTTGGAAACCAGGTGTGGTTGGCCTCTTCGGTTTGACGCCTACGTTTTAGACTTTCGCCGTCCACAGCAATATGAAATTCGTGGATTACACTGTAGGTCGCATTCTGGGAGGTTCTGGAGCATGGGTCGAAGAATACGAACATTTGCATTGGGAGTGCATTCCATTAAGGGCGAGCAAGGAATGTGCAGTAGCGATCCATACATTCCGGTCGCTTGCAAGGCTGAATGTATCTTTACGTTATGATCGGGCTCTTTAGGGCTGATTGTTCGACTGATGGGCGCAGAGTGAGTAGAAGTTCAGACTTCATCAGCAAAAGCTAAAAACATGAAGAGACTTTTCACCCGCGGTCGTCAAGCTACTTACTCATCATACTTTCTGCACGTACGCATCAGATATCCTTCACGCACCATCCATTACTCCATGGACGCACGAATCGCATTAGACACAGACATTATGATCATGCTTGCCTTGTCGAAAGACAAGTCTCCATTCGAAACCCAAAAATCGGACCATATCTGATGCCAACATGACCTTTCTTTGAAGATTTGAATGAAACAGGAGGACCGTTCGGCAGCGGAGTCACATCTCAAAACACAGTTTCATCCCCCTCCATGATCTAAGATGTCGTTACGCAAGGTTCGAGATCGCCCTCTCGGCATACTTAACTCCAATTGAGAGCGTGACGACCGTGGTTTTCATCGCCGAAGCGGAAGGTTGGCAGTTTGAAAGAATGTGTCTGGTGGGAGATTACCAAGAGGTCAGTCTCGCCTTGGTGACAATGCACAGGCGAACGTTCATGAGGCACGTCTTGATGAGCAGGAGGGAGCTGGTGGTTTATGAGGGTGATGATCTCAGATGGTGGTAAAGGGAAAGTTTTTTTTATCAAAACTTGGAAAGGTTCGTATCTCGACATTCGTAAGCAGATGATTTTGGTTGATTCTGATATTCAGCAGAAGGCCTCGAATACATCTACCAAAAAAGGCCTGATCAAAAAGATAATCATCCAACCCGGAGGGTGGATGAATACGAAAACATCCTTTTGTGGGCCCCCGAGTGGGGTAGGAAGTTTTACTTCGTATGCGGTGACTTCGATCGGTCGTTTCGTTGTTCGGTGGTGGTTCGAACGCTGCCCTTCTCCATTCTACCAAGCTCTTTTGTGTTGTCCTTGTTACCAATAGGCTATTCAGTTCGCTTCGTGATGAGCATTAGGGAGAGTGGGAATAGATGATATTGTGAGATGACTATTTGTAATTCTCTGCTGTAGGAAAGAAAATGTATATTGAAGGTGCGAGAATGATGTTGCTGGGACGGACATGACGAAGAAGAAAGGAGAGAAGAACTATGTCATGAGTAACCGACTATCGATGCAGAGCAATTTGGTAATTGAGGATGTTGTAAAGAGATTGATAGATGGCACCAAAAGCTCCTTTTCATCTTCTCAAACGGGCAAGTGACGTGTGCTTCCTAAGTGACCGTGACATGTGGTGGAGATCCTGAATTGGCATCAGGATAAAGTCAGGATGCAACAGAAAGACCGAAGACTTGGAGACAGACAATAAGCCATTTATGCTCGCATTAATCTCATTACATTAGCATTACTCGACCTAGTCTTTTGGCTTATCCACGGCAAAAGCTTCCAAATCTTCCAAGTCGACAACGTCCAGCGCCTTTTCATGAGTAGCGTTCAGGACGACTCTGAAAATTCATCAGTGTTGATCTGCAATCGCGATATGCCATGCACAACTCACTTTGGTATCATCCGATCTCCTTGGCCCTTGCCATTAAGTAACGCCTCTTTCCAACGAGAAACGCAGAGACACCATTTACACCCATCCGTCAAACCAGCAGCTCGTAAATTATTTCCGCGTGAGGCAGTGAAATCGAGAAATTCGTCTGTAACAATTGCTATGCCGTGATGTCTCAGCTCAGTGTCCTGGTATCGCAGAAAGTATAGGGGGACTTGTAGAAGGATGGAGAGGTCGTACCAGCAACGCTATGGTTCCCATGATCATTAGGGGGGACATAACAATAACCGTCGCGCATAAAGCCCGTCATCGGTTTCGTGGAGTGGAGGGCGAGAGGTTTCCGGAGGACTAAAGCGCAATTGTTAGTAATTCATCCTCCCACCTTTCTTGCGACTATGTACCCACCATTCAATACCGCTGTGCCAATTTTCGCCATCTTGCAAGCTATTTCTTCAGATTTGCTAGGAATGTGAGGGTTATACAAGTCGTGCTTCTTCGTCCCGCGAGCTGATGACCCAAGCGCTCACCACGCAGACAGTTTGCAGAACCACGAACTGGAAAGTCTGGTTGTTCAGGACGGATCCGAATGGTTCGAAGAGGGCCGACATCACTTTTCTCGTTACTGGGGTCGTAGTTGAAAGCTGGGATCACGGAAAGACGATGATGGACGGCACAATTGATCTGTTTGTGGATTGGATTGAATTGAATGGAGGTACAGAATTGTTCTACAAAGAAGGGACGAACGCCATTAGATATAACTTTGCAGCTACCAGTTTTCGAGCGTCAGATGACGTTGTCGTTAGTAAGAAAATCATGGGAGGCCATGGATCGTGGTGCCAACATTTCTTGGTTGTCATGAGGATTTGGGTAAGCCGATGGCTTCCGTATGGATGGAGTTGAGTCCGAGCTGAGTGATAGTAGACGCTGATTGGCGGTACGTAAGCAGAAGGCTGGTTGTTAACCCAGAAATTTCGGACCGTTCGGATGGGAAGCGAGAACTTCATCCGCAAACTTCGTCCATCGGGAAGGGATATGCTGTTGTCGGAGGCAGGGTGAATCACGAGATACCGTGGATATCTTATTAGAAATGGGGATGACTATGCAGATGAGGTAAAACAAGGTCATTCAAGACTTTGAAAGGTAGATAATCTGGCAGTTGGCAGGGACAGTATGCTCTGACCGCTGGAAACTAGTGAGAACCAAGATCAAGGTGATCATAGTAGTAGAGACAAATAATCGTATGGGCACTTTGCTATTCCAGATCGACGACACATTCGACTTCGCAGGAGAAAGCGACTACAAGACAGCAAATTGATTCGTACCATCATTCTGTCTTCAAACCCCCCAACATCAATCCAGTCTTTTTTCATCTCATCTTCAGTGTTGCCCGCTTGAGCCAGGTTTATAAGTATGCTGACTACTAGGACTACCCATTGGAAAACCCCTCGAGAGCGCTCTTGCAAAAGTTCTCCTACAGCCTTGTGGAGTGAGGGCCACGGACTTCCAAGAGCAAAAAGTCCAAGAGGGGACTTGTCCAGCTCGGAATCTCATTCATGGAAGAAAAATTTGATGACCAAGACGGACTTTGGCATGATTTTCTCAAAATGCTGGATGGTGTGCTTCATTGGTGTAGATTTTCCAATGCCTGGATTGCCTTTGATCTAGATCATTTCTGGGTCATTCTTCCAGGCTTGAAATTTGTCATGTTCTTGTAGCCACTGGCAAGAGTCGTTGGCTGCTTTTGGCATATAGTTCTGTCGTTATTCCATATTCTCAAAGTACAGACTATCGAGACAGGCTACGATTAGAGATTAGCACCAAAATGGGCCGCTTGGGAATGAAGCGAACTCAATTTTTTGATCGGCAGTGTCAAATACAGCTGGTGCAACGTCGACTTTTCCGTGTAGTCTGCGAATATCTGGCGGGTACTAGTTAGAACAGGGAAGGTAGGTTTCTGCATCAAATTCATTGCTCTATCTACTGACTATGCAGCTTCTCGAGCACTTCTTTTACCTCGTAGGGTACGCTCTTATAGTTACTGTCACCTGAGCTAGCAAAACGGCACACTGTTCTATGATCGCAGCCCTGCATGGGAACAAGCTTCTCTCCTGGTAGATTGATGATTCCAGAGTGCTTGTCCACAATCTACTAGTTCAGTCAGCTACGAAACGAAACATCTTCAGGTGGTGGAACTCGCCAAAACTTTCAAGGGAGGCGTCGTATTCATCTCATAGCAGGAGCGATCTCGAGTAGAGCTTCGGAGTTCTTTAGGTTCCAGCAACGAAATAAAGTCACTACGGGTCGAGCGGAATGAGCGCGTTACTTAGTATACACTAATGTTCAGATTATTTGCGAATAGCTTCGGCCACTTTGTGCCATTGGAACCTAGATGCGGAGTGCTTAGAAACACGATTGCCTTTGTCGATTCTTGGATGTCCGGGTCGTCTTGAGGGTCAAGTTGCGCAATAATCAAAGCTTGAAACGCGATGAGCGCGAGAATTGCCATGTCGGATAACCTGCACAAGTAGAGCCATCCACAAGATTTGCTCTCATAATTTTCTGACAGCTGGGCAGATATCGAACATCACGCCAGGCGCATGATTTCGGAATTTCCAAAACTTGGTGTAGCCCTCAAGAAAGCTCTATCAGTTCTGCCCCACATTTTGTCAGTAGATGTACTCACGCGATTCCTCCCTCGGGCTTGGGCTCTTCTGTGATGTTGGACATGTTGAAATCTCGCTTTCTTTTGACTTTCCATGCTTAGTTGAGGTTAACAAGCGATGGTGCTTCAAAGTCTGGCCATTCGTTTCTCAGCATGTCACAATGTTGATGTGTGATGCAGTTGAATGGTCGATGCGACGTGATTCAAGATTCGTTCACGGTCGGAATGGGCTTACACGTGACCTGTCAGAGGATTACAGAAGACTTAGTAGTAGTAGCCTCGAAAGCGACCTGTCTATCCTTAGAGTTGATATCATAGTTTCAAGAATCAACATAAACTTGAAAGTCTTGTACCAGATGTCCAAAAGAACTCAAGCTTGCTACCCAATCTGCACATGTCGAAGACACTCAGTTTTCACTGCCCACACCCTCAGAGAGCACATGCTCATAAGGTAGCTGTGGAATCATATAAAAGCTGGGAATTCATCATTTAGTAGTTCATCAGCATGAGTGAAGTTTGTCCTCTAGAGCACAGTCTTCCATTCATCAAGATGTCGTATCAACCTGAACACCATGCCACGCAAACCCAAAAACCCAAGTATATACTGCTGCCTCTTACTAGATCTATATTATCGCGAGATATTTTTGATCATCTTCTCTTCCCTCTGAATAACAAACTACCGACCACACCTGCAGCCACAGCAATTCCACCCACAATCGCCACACCAACTAACCCCTCTCTCTGCACTCTTTCCTCGACCAATCCTTGTAAACTCGCTGCCTGCAAGTTGGCAGGCTCGATTTGGAGTAGCAACTCGTTGTACCGCCTTGCCTCGGCGTAGTTGCCCAGTTTGTAATTGCCTAGAGCGAGGTAGTATAGGCATTCTCGTCGTCGGTCGGGTGAGGCGCGGAAGATGTCTGAGAGGAGTGTAACACCGGCTTGTTGTTCAGATCGGGCGTTCGATTTTATTAGGCCCTGAAGACTGGTCAGATTGAGCTGCGAAGGCAGTCCGAGGGCCACCGTACCCAGGCGTAGTTGAATTTCGTTTGTATGGAGACATATTCGCCTTCTTTCTCGTATTGTGCGCGAAGAACTTGTAGTTCGGCAGGTTTGAGGGGGCTATCTTTTTGTGAGTACCATGTCTGACTCGGTAGAAAGGAGAGCATGGAAATACCTTTCTGCATCCGCTGCGTCTGGAAGTGTCATGGTCAGTTTCTGGATTTTAGCTATTGGAGAGGAAAAGCAGGAGCTTACATGGTAAAGAGGCGCTCATATTTGGGGCCAGCTAGTGTCAGAATTACGTTTGCCTCTTGTGATCGAAGGTTGTGGCTAGGTCGCATTCAAGATCCTGACCTCTTTGGTGTTCGCTGCCAGAGGCCGATGCCCATGACGCACGTGGTTGCCACAGTGTGGCGTTGATAACATAAGCGATAAACAAATCCCGTCCGAGGTCATAGTGTGCAACAATGAAAACAACAGCTAATTCCTACTCTACATCGAGAATCATACACCAAACTACGAAGCCAAATACGTATCGCAGCAGTCAGAATGCTTCTCGACGATTCTCCAGACCATGTAAGGATACCTGTTTCTCTGTGACAATGATCATGCTAACTGGCACAGCTCATCCGCACGACTACTGCCGCATTTTCAGTAGGAGGCGACAGAAGCTCCTTGATGCGAATTGGAGAATCGATATCCATGTTGAATGCACAACGAACGTCCCGCCTTCAAGCCCAGAAATCACAACTCAAACAGCTGAACCGCCAACTAAACACCTTGCAATCAACGCACAAACTCACGCTGCAAGGACACAATCCTACAGAACATGCAGCGGAAATATTGAGACTGGACACGGAGAAGTTCAGGATCGCAAAGGAAGCGAGTCAACTCGAGACCGAAGGCGAGAGACTGGAGAGCGAGATTGAGAGGACAAGGGCTATGGTTGAAGAGTGTGAGGCTCAGGGACCAGAAGGTGGCGATGCGGCGAAGAGGGTCGAGGGAATGGACGACGAGATTCTGTGAGTTGTTCTTTCTAAATTGGTAGATCTCAAACTAACGAATTCGCGCGCAGATTGAAACTCAAAGTCTACCGAATGCTCAATATCGATGTCGAACCGGACAAGCAGACGGGACTGTATAACAAAGCCGTTGTTAGGAACGCACAGAAAGGTGATGTGCATGTGGTCAACATCGATCCGAAGTTCTCGCGTTACTTCTACGCGAAGTACTTCTGGAACACACTGTGATCGGAATTGGCAGATGGATTTGACTTGGGGCGGCGTTTTGGCATGGAGGAATACCCTGAGATAGTAAGATCAAGCATGTATTTTGGACAACGAGGGGACGATGGGTATCGAATGTTCGGGAATGAATGAAGACATTTCATCTGCTGAATTGCCTCACTAACATGCTGGAAGATTGAAAGTGAGCTATCGGACGTACTCCCGTAGCACAAACTCGAATAGAACAGTGCCAAAAAGATCCTCGAATCTGATACTTAGACTGAGAGAAACGAAATCGACAGCTTCAGACAGCTCTAAACATGCCAGGAACTCTGATCTACTCGTCAAGAACAACAAACAGATAAGGAAGGTTGACTTAACCCCATTCCCTATCACCAATAAGGTCATCTTATCGCCAGGCAGCAGAACGTCGCGTGACGTAGCTCGAAAGAGAGTGACGCGCCTGAAGTTTGGCTTACCTCACAACTTCTAATAACAACAACACCAAACCGCCAAAAAAAATGCCGGGTTCCAAGCGAGGTCTCTCTGATGGCACCGAGAGCGTCCACCAGAGCAAGGTACCAAACATCACGACACCTCTCAGCGCTCATCGTCCGCCGTCACACTTCACTATTGAAGTGAGATGTCCTTCAAAAGAAAAGGCGAAGCGAAAAGACCGGAAGCCTCCAGCGACGATGGAGGAGATGAGAGCACAGTTTGCTGTAAGCGCAGTGCATGACAATCCCGGCCTGACTGATGAAGAAGAGCGTGGGAAATTCGGTGGTGACGAGGGTTATGACAATGATGAGCATAGCGACGCAGACTCAGAGGAAGGTGAAGAAGATGTGCTGGACGCCAATCACTCATTATTCCAAGAGTTCAAATGGCTTAAGCCTCTTAACAGAAAAATCACCCTCACCCCACCCAATGACTCTATTAGTGAGCACAAGCATGCCAGCCATGCCTTCAATGAGCTTATCCAACGGGGCCGCATGCGCTATGCTTTCTACGAGCAGCTGGAACAGCCCAGTGAAGATACTTTGAGACTTGTCTTTGATATATTTGACCGCTATGGCCGACTTAGAGAGGAGTTCAAGTCGCACCAAATCAAGAAAGGGTCTGGAATCTGGGGCGAAGAACTGGATAGTGGAGATCTCCTTCTTATCGAAAAGGTCTATATCGAGCTGCAGTACCGACGTCAAGGTCTAGCTCAGAAACTCGTCAGGGCTATGATCGAGGAGGTACGTCCGCAGTGTGGAACGTTATTCGTCCTCGTGCTGGCTACAGCTTTTAATTACTATATAGATAACGAGTGCTCAGTAACAGGCGAGGAGGAAAGCGCAGTATACCGTCGATAGGAGCAAACGGGCCAGGGTTTCCTTTCGTTCTTTGGGTTTTAGACGAATTAACTCTACAGACTTCTTCGCCCTAGTAGGTAATAAGAACCACGCCTCCTACATTCTCTCAGTACAGGACGACTACGACCTACTAGACTCTCCTTAATACGAAGCCATACCTTAGATTTGACGCTGTAAACCGAGAATTTGTGGCAAGAAACCGACTCAATTCGATCTTATCAACGACAGCAGCTCCTTGGGTGAAGCCCCTCAGATCAAGATCGATACCCCTAGATTCCTGGCGATGTCTTGACCTCAATCGCCAAAAACTTAGCGACGGAGATCTCGAGAATGAGATTTCCGATTGGTTGTAGATCTTGTGTCGAAGCGATATCAATTGAACGTCCGGACTGAGTATGCTTAGTCCATTCTCCTTCCAACGACAATGTGTCGGTTCTGCCGCTAAGATTTTTTGCTCAAGTACCCGAGAATATTCGCGTTCTCTTTATCCTGCGTTTGTGGTTACCGTAATAAGTGATAGGATTGTTCTGAAGCGTGCTCTCATTGGTTTCTCTTGGCCGTCGTGGTTGCTATGCGGTGTTAGCTAGGCATCAGGTTACCACTGATTCTTATCCCCAGTGAGGAGAGAATGCGTCAGAAACGAGATCGACTGGGTGTGCCTTTGAGTGGTGTTTCTGAGTCTACTTTCATGTCGAGACTCCGCGACGATAATGAGGGCCTAGTGCCTAGGTACACGCTCTTGATAACGAAATCGTTGTTGCCGCATCGCTGGGTATGGCAGGTTTGTTGTCTTTTGTGATGGAACCCACGTCGTCTTGTGGACCAGAAAGAAGTCATTGTCTCACCTTACTTGAGAATAGGTATGACGATCTATTCATCTCTTGCCATAATTGGTAGGCTCCAATACCACATAAATTGGCCATTCGATTCATCTTTTGCTAGTATCTTGCACTCACCGAGGGTCGAACCAACAACTTGACGCACCAAAAATAAAACGGATACCAAAAAAACCATGTGTGTTTGGCGCTCCCGAAAGATGGAAAATACATACGCGCAATTTTAGTGACAACTGCTGAGCGTAGTATCACAACATTATGCCTTAAGGGGACGGATGGAAGTTCAACCTACCTATCATGAACATAACACTTCTTGACACGACAACACAACAACTGTTTCTAAAACAATGGTGATAAATACCAAACTAATTCTTGTACGGAGACTAGCTTCCTGCTTAATGGCGGAGAATTGACAGGAAGCTGACGGCCTGATTGTGCTAGGGCCAATTTGACCTCAGGAACGCGAGCTCAGAGGTCGATGTCTAGTTGACGATTCCTATTGACTTTCTTAGCTTTATGTCGCGACCTGAGTAATTCAATTCGGTGCTCCTTGATACATCAGTTGGTGAGGACCATACACGTTGACCGCGACATTCAGTACTCGAATTGAAAGGCCAGAAGTTTGCCGCCTATACTACGGTCAGTCTCTCAACCTACTTTTCTCCAAGCCAAGTCGAAAACCACGTCGAAGGTCCCGTCCACCTCAGCGAAGTGCACCAAAAAAGCCTTTGTCTCTCCGTTCACTTTTCCCGCCGCGAATGGCGCACGACCGTCACAGGTTTCTCCTTTCTCACGAGATTCTTCTCACCTGGATTGGTCCATATCGTGACCTTCCTGATTGCAGACCACCTAGTAATCAAATACCACATCGCCTCGACAGTACTTCCAGCAAGGCTAAGTACTTGGTCTATGTCAGCGTCAGAGTCAAATTCATTACATAAGCCGAATTCACGATCGTTCTTACTACAGTCAGGTTCAAAAAATTCTACGAGTCCTGAATCGCGACCTCCCTCAAGGATGGCAGATTCGCGTTTTTGAATATGGTCTCATTGGATTCCACTGATCTGCACTGTATATAAGGTGACGTGTGCGAAGCTTCAAAGCCAGATTGTCCCAGTTGGGAGAAGCATGAAAGGTGATTTCGGATCGGCCGTCGGCTTATATATGATCAATGCGGAGTCAGTATCATCGTCGATTTCAGAGGAGGCATCAGACAGTAACTTGTTGAATATTGCAACATGCCTGCAGCACGTATGATAGGGCAATTGAGGAATGCCACACGATGGTGGACATCTACTACACATCTTGGTACCTGCTCTGAATGAAGACCGGAATTCTGGGCCTCGTGCCGATATGACACAGTTGATACGTCTTGGCTGAAGAGAGAAAAGTGCAAAAGAGGAGGAGGGTTTCAATGGAGACAAAAGCGAGGGGCGAGGGTGTAGGCATTGCGGGATAACTTCGGCCTGTCTCACATCACGTGGGCTTACACGACAGAAACTGTCAAGAAGAGTAGATTTGAAGTTAGATCNAACAACTAAGGTACAAAAGTGATATTAGTTCTTCGATATTAGATAGTTACTAAGTCCGTCCTATTTATACTAGTACTATAGTAGTATATCCCTACTATATCCTCTCCCTCCTATTATAGTTATGTCGCCCCTTGATATAACAATAACTATTTACTACCGCTAATAAAAGAACAAAAGAATTAGGTATTATATACTAGATATACCCTCGCTATTATCCTCTATAACGTCCTTATTACCTATCTTATTATCGCTATCGTTATCGATATTATTAAGTGCGTCCTTAAGATCACGCTTGTTCCGCCCGGATATAAAGTACTATTCTAGTTTCTTGAATACGTCGCCTTTGTCAAAGCGATATAAAAAGAAACTTATATCGCCGAAGTAATAAATCTCCTATTTAACGAATATAGTAAACTTATCTATAACTAAGTTCTTTATCTTAGTCTCCTGCCTATTAATAACATTCTTAAAATAGCGGTTATCTTTAATAATTGTTTGGATAATAGCAAACATAATACGTAGTATTTAGGGAGGATATAGCTATAGTAGGTTTACCCTAACCTACGGCTATATACTCGCTACAATTACGTAGTAATCTAGATAGTTGTATACCTGCAAGCTAGCTTATAGGTTAATAAGAATTAAGTAATAGTTATCTAATCTTAGTCTATTTCCTTTATAGTCTTTCTTTCCTTACTATTAACGTTAATACCTACCTACTAGCCTGTAGGTATCTTGGTAAGTATACTAATACTAATTAGTAGTTATTCTTTGCAACTATAGATTCGTAAGGTTACGAAACTAAAAGAAGGGGACTACTCTATATCTCCTTAGTATTACTAAGATCTTAACTGATTTTTCGGTATTACTAAAACTAAACCGCCTTAATCCTCCTCCTACGTACCGGAAATACGACTTTCCCGACTCTCTATAATTACCTCTTATACTTATACTCTAAGTTGTAGTATACTAACGACTCGAATCTCTATATCGGATAACGTAGTAGTAGTACTAGATTCGAACATGCCTAACGCTAGCTAAGGGATAGCTAGAGGGACTAGTTAGTATAGCTAGATATTAGAACGTAGATTTACGGAAGATCTAGTATAACTAGAAGGATAGTAATTCATTATTAATAGATCTCTTATTAATTCTAACCTAATTCCTACGCTAGAGATACTAGTACTAGTTCTAGAGGTATTTATAGTATATAAGGTATTCTATTTAATAATAGAAACGGACCTTACGTTTCTAAAGTAACGCTACTATTAGTAATTCAATAGATAGACAAGATCTACCTTCGAAAGAGTCTAGAATAATAAGCTATTTACGCTTAGAGACTTAGTTAGCCGTATTTTTCTAGTAAAGATCTAAATAACTACGTATATTATTGATCTTTTACTCGCTATAGTCTAATACATCGCCCTAGAAGCTAATATAGACCGAGTTATAGCTAATATACTAATCGAAATCCCCGAAACTAAACGAGAACTAATTCGATCTTTTACGCCTAAATAGGAGTTTACTTTACCTACTCCTAGTCCTATTCCTGCCCGTTCTCCTTTCCTATCTAGGAGTAACTATAGGACGCCTCCCTAATAACGCGAAAAGATAGAACGCCCTATAATAGTATAAGCGTAAGGTTTCTATAGATTTTAGGGATAATCTTAGGGGTAAAATACTCGATAGTAGTAGAATACTCCCTCCTACCCGTAAACGCAGCAACCCGCGCCTTAATAAATATAAAATAATTACGAAGTAGGCGGGTACTCTAACTTATATAACCCCCCGTTAGCCGTACGTCTCGGAAATCTCGCTAAACTTTATATAGAAGATATAAAGTATAGCGGAGAGGAATTTAAGAGTCTTAAGGGTAAATTAATTATTTTCGAGGATATAGTAATAAAAGTCGGCCTTATAGATATATAGGATATTATCGCGGTATTCCCCTAAGTCCTTAAGGATAAGGTAAGAGACTTCTACTACGAGGAGATTATTAATAGAAAGTATACAACTATTAATAAGCTTTACTAGGTATTTTAGCACTATTTCGAAACTCTAGAACGCCGCTAGAGGTTATTAACGGAATAGAGAAATACTACTCTCTTATAGCAAATCTAGAAATACCCTAGAAAGTCTAAAATCGAATACCTAGAGTCTCTAATCTCTCTAATTACTAAACTACGTAAAACTCTTAAGAAATTAGAATAGGATACTTACGACTATCTCCTTAATAGTTATAGGGGGATTCTAGAATACTATTACGCAATTTTCAGTCCTACTTAAGGATTTGAACCACTTTATACGTAATTGAAATTAGTAGTTTACGCGACGTCTTTATTAACAAGTAATTCAAGGTTTTAGGAAAGTTAAGGAGTATTTTTTAGGGGAGGATTGGGTAACTTCGAGTTATAGGAGGATTTAGACGATTTTTACGGCCCTTAGGATTACTAGGATAACCTAGAAGACTATAGATCCTAAGGAGTTTTCTATACGGACAGACATTACAATCGTAATAGAGGATCTAGATTTCGACCCCGAGGACGTATAAGAGGATTTGTATAACGTAGACGCTCTACCTTTAGAGGTAGGGGTCGTAGATACCTAAATTCGAATTCTTTTAGACGTAATTAG
>JEMP01000097.1:98117-129690 GCA_000738655.1 Venturia pyrina ICMP 11032 | reverse complement strand
ACGTAGCTATAAGGAAGAATTAGGTTCTTAGGGTCGTAATAAACCTAGCCCGTACTACTCTTAGTATAGTTTATTATAGTAAGGATAACCTTATAACTAAACTAAGTACGCTCTAACGTAATATACTGTTTTATACTAGTAGTAGTACTAATACTACTATTTTTCCTATTAGCTACTTAGCTCGAAATAGGCTTCTTACCCGTATTAGTTCTATTGGATAAGCCCGCCTTAGTAGAGGCGACCTTAGGGGTACGACCTACGGAACTATCATCGCTCTTAGTAACGTTAGGGTTAGGCTCGCGTATCTTCTAAATTTTAGGTATCTAAGAGTCGTCTATTATTACATAAGGGTTGTCGAAAGCATTGTTATAATAAGTAATATAATATCGTTGTAGTAACTTCAAAATCAGTTAGTGCAGAATTAGCAGTTCTAATAGGATAGTAATAATAGTATACTAAAGATGGCTAGATACTATATACCTACTTCCTTAGTATTCTAGTTTATTTATTATTATTAGTTTAGGGAGCATAAAGGTGCCTATCTTTGTTAATCTCTTTTAATTCCTAAGTATATAGCTGCTCTTTAAGTTGTTCCTATTCCTAATTTAGTTAGTACTAGGGTATAAAGACGCTTAAAGCGTCGCTCCGTATATACATATCTTTGTTTAGTATAGTAAGCGCGAACTCGCGGTCGCTCTATCTACCGAGGCTCTCTTATAATCGCTATAAGTTTCGTAAATAAAGTCCGTTTTCGTCGTCTCCGACGGATAGGTGTCCTCGCCTAGTACTTTAGTACCTATCTAAATTCTCTTAATCTCGTCTTAGAATCGGGTTCTAATATCGTCGCTATTATCGTGTATCGATATCTATAAGTTAGTAATATAGATGTCTCTTAATAAGACATAAAGAAGGATAAATAGATAGTAAAAGATACGTTACTAAGTAACTATCCCCTTACTATATATACTAACTAATATAAAGAACCTATGGTTCGACATATAGCGTAACTCCCTACGGAGATTACTAAAAATATATTAGGAAGAGCGCCGGTAAGGTAAAGGCTAGATATTATTATCCGCCGTTAATAGGAACTCAGATTAGATAGTATAATAGGATAGAAGTAAGATTAGATAGAAACAAAATCCATTACTAAAAGATGAGATGAAAAATCCCTTAAGACTACTTAAACAAAACTAAGGTATAGAAGTAGTTTTTAGGGTTCTTATCTTAGGTAGTAACTAGGTCCGCTTTATATATATAGAGCTATAACTATATATCCCTACTATGAGAGGTTGTCTAGAACAAATACGGTTTAAAGACCCCACCTTTCGCAGCTATGTATTAGAGTTGCGTATGTACGGCTTTACGACTTCATGGAGTTTTCGTAGAAGATCTTGCATGTGCCCAACAAATCGATCGAGAGATTGTGAACATTTCTTGGTCCTGTCGAAGAAGCCGATTTGACGAATGAGCAAGATGTCATATTGGAAAAAAGTATTTGATGACCTCAGGATGAGCCTGAAGGACTGAGAAAATGAGAACTTGTGTCGGGTAGGAGCGAAGTGCACGTGTTTCGGTGTTTGTCTCGACGCGTCCATTTCACCTGACGGGAACATCATCACTTCGCGTCCATTCCTTTCGTTCCAACATCATCGAACCTCGCTTGACCAACTGCCATGACCGACAGTGATGATTATGGTGATTCAGACGATGAAGCCCTTTTATTTGCCGCCACCCAGATTGAAGACGCATCTCAAGCTGCCGGGGGGTTCGACACCTCGCCACGACCTTCAAAACGACGGAAAACGACGGAGGAGAAGCATAGCATTGCAAGCGGAGATGAAATCGATGATGATGAATTTCTCGCAGAGATTGAGGCTGAAGAGGGCGGAGTAGAGCCTGCCAAACTTTCAAAATACCAGATGCACGCCCCAAAAATTAATGCCAACCTGGATCGCGTTGTTCTGACCCAAACACAGCAAGCGTTGGCACCGACGCAGCCTTGGATGATCAGAGGTCCGATATGGAGAAAACCAAAACCAGTGGAAACCCCCGTGCTGGCAGTCAAAAATGTCAACATTCAAGCTCAGGCGAAAGGGTCCGAAGACGCTGCGCCACGGCAAGATTCCGATGAGGATGAGGACATTGGCGTTCCGGTATCGAAGATTGGTCCAAGATTGGGAGGAATGTTACCGAAGGCGAAGGTTCAATTGTAAGTACATGTCTGTTCATACTACTAGGAGGTAGTTCGTGTGAATAACGCCGTTAGCCTGCTGGTGGCGTGGAACATTACTTCAATCTTCGAAAATTTAGACTCATCCACTAACAAAGCCCAGTGGAACCAATACATCTTACGATGCCACACACGAGCTCGCAGATCTCCCATCGGATGCATTCTCATCCTCAGCAGCATCACCACAGAAAGAGGGCGGGGAGGTTATACTTCTTTCTTCACAGCCATCTGCAGCTCTTGTGAAAGCTCCGCGAGTTGCTGCTCCCATGACAGGCTTGCGCCAAACTACTTTATTCGGCAGGAATGGTGCCCCAATGCCTGCCTCACAAGCCAATAAACGTCACAATTGGCCTTTAGCTAACAAGGACGAACCTCCTACGCACCACAAGATCAACGTCGATGAAATGAAAACATGGGTGTATCCTACCAACCTAGGAAAAATCCGCGACTATCAATACAACATTGTTCATCGAGGACTGTTCCACAATCTGCTGGTGGCTCTGCCAACTGGTCTTGGAAAAACATTTATTGCCGCGGCAATTATGCTCAACTGGTATCGATGGACACAAGACGCGCAAATCATCTTTGTTGCTCCAACCAAACCTCTCGTCTCACAACAAGTTGAGGCCTGTTTTACCATTGCCGGTATACCTCGTTCACAGACGACCATGCTTACTGGAGACGTCTCGGCGGGACTTCGTGCAGAGGAATGGAAAGAAAAAAGAGTCTTCTTCATGACACCGCAGACCCTCATCAATGATCTCAAAACAGGGTCTTGTGATCCCAAGAGGGTCGTACTGCTTGTCGTCGATGAAGCCCATAGAGCGACTGGAGGTTATGCTTATGTCGAAGTCGTGAAATTCATCCGCAGATTCAACGAAAGTTTCCGTGTGTTAGCGCTGACAGCCACTCCTGGTGGCAACGTGGAGCAAGTTCAGAAGGTCATAGATGGTCTGGACATATCGAGGTGCGAGATCCGTACAGAACAGTCCCTGGACATCCGAAATTATGTTCATGCCAAGGAGGTTAGCAAGGAAGTGTTTGAACCTACCGATGAGATGGAACTCTTGTTCGAATGGTACTCCAAAGCGATTGGTCCTGTTTTGAATGTGGTCAACGGTGTCAACGCTTATTGGCAGAGAGATCCATTGAAACTTACGCCATTCGGCTGCACAGAAGCTATGAGGCAGTGGAGTAGCTCGGATGCTGGCAGGCATGCCAACAAGCAAGTGAAGGGCATGGTATTTTCTGTTATGACTTTGCTGGCCAGCATTGCTCATTCGCTGGAATTTCTAAAAAACTACAGTATCCGATGCTTCTACGACAAGCTCTTACAATTCCGAAAAGAGACCAGAGAAGGAAAATCAAAATCAAAATATCGCCAACAAATCGACCAGAGCGAGCCTTTCGAACGCATGATGGTCCGGCTCAATGCCTGGACTGTGGATCCGGACTTTACAGGCCATCCGAAGTTGCAGCAAGTTCGAGCAAGAGTTCTCCAGCATTTTATTGACGCTGGTGAAGGTGCGAATGGTGGCGATCGAACGGCGACCAGGATCGAGATCTTCTCACATTATCGTGACTCTGTCGAGGAAATTTATAGGCTGCTTAAGAGAGATAGCCCGATAGTCAGACCTCATGTTTTTGTCGGGCAATCTGCTGGAAAGAATTCTGAGGGAATGTCTCAAAAAAAGCAGTTAGATGTGACGCAGAAGTTCAAGAGCGGGGAGTACAACGTTTTGATTTCGACGTCTGTCGGCGAGGAAGGACTGGATATTGGTGAAGTGGACTTGATTATTTGTTACGACTCCAAATCATCTCCGATTCGGCTCCTGCAACGTATGGGTAGAACCGGTCGAAAGCGAGAGGGCCGTGTAGTGTGGCTTCAGATGAAGGGGAAAGAGCAAGACGATGCAATTAAGGCCATGGATGGGTATGAGAAAATGCAGGGACTTATAGCCAATGGTGACCATTTTACCTTCCACCACGATCGGTCCAGACGTATCGTCCCCAAGGAGATCCAGCCTGAAGTGGATAAAAGGGCGGTGGACATTCCAATCGAGAACACACAGAGGACACCTTCAGATTTCCTACCTGTTCCAAAGAAGAATGGCCGAGGGAAGGCAAAAAGGCCTCCGAAAAAATTTCACATGCCCGACAATGTGCGGACAGGATTCACCACCGCATCGCGATTCGACGACGACGATGATAACGACAAAACTGCACCCAAAGCTCGTCGGCCTAGCAAGAAGGTAGTCGTGGAGGAGGCAGAAGATATTCCTTCGCTAGAGGACTGTCTTTTGAGTGACGCTCAAAATAAGGAGTTCGAGCGACGCTACCTCACTATGGCTGCTGAAGATGAAGACATGTTCATCGCCAAGCCCAGCGTCACCAAACAACCAGAGAGTCAAAGACGACTGGGACGAACGAAAGTTGTCGGCCATGGTAGAACCAGTGTTATGTTTGTGGATACCATCAAGCGCATGAGGAGCGTAGATGAGTACACAGTAGATGAGCATGAGGCTATCTTCGAGAACAGCCTTCTGGAACCAGACGATGTTGGATGCGTACTCATCGAATCGACATCTGTACCGGATGAAGAAAGCCAAGAAGAGTCACAACCAGCTGCACGGCGTCGTGGTCGCCCTCCTGGTTCAACAACAGCGAAGCGGAAACCGACAGCTGCAGCAAATCGCAAGGCGGTGGCAGCAACATCAGAGCCACAGAAGACAGCAGCACGCAGGGCCAAGGTGATGGCGCCACCTTCCTCGGCCATGGAAGCAGATGCCAGCAGTCCCCCACCTTCCTCGCCAGGCATGGCCGTTCGTTCCCAAGGTATCAACCTGGGTTCGACTGACACTCCGCCTGGTTCTGATGCAGAGGATGGTAACGGATACATTGATTCTGATCTGGAGGACTTTGTGGTAGAAGATGGCGAGCCAATGGAGCTTGATAAATCATCTTTACCATCGCCATCAGCAAGGTTCAAGCGGCCGAAGAAGACGCTGCGTCTGAGTCAATTGAGTGTTGTCGAGAGCAGTCAGGAATTACCCGATGTAAATGATCTGTTTGCACCTAGTGGTAAGAGGAAAACGAGTCCAATTGAGGAATCACCAGAGCCTGAGATGGAAAAGACATTGCCTGTGGCGAAGAGACGGAGGCGAATTGTCGACAGCGATGAAGATGAGGACAACATTGAGAGGCTTTAAATTTGAAGTAGAAATCCCACTTCTCCAAACTGAGGCGGAGCATGATCGGACGGAGCCGCTCGTACTCCAGATTGGATGGGAGAAGCGCAATTTTGTAGCTTCTCCGGGAGCACTCTGGGAAGTCAAAGCTTAGCATTCTTCCCTATTATCAACATGTTTGACGCCTCTTGCTGATAATGATATACTCGTATCTTTCTGATGACATTCCCGATCAAGACTTTTAGGTTGCTCTCTGCCGCTGTGATCAAGGGCAGTTGCAGAAAGCAACAAGGGCGCTCCCAGACCCCTCATGGCTTCTAATGCAGAGCTGCACCGAATCCTTCTAGAAGGCAGCTAGTGCTGTAGCGTCCTCACACCATTCGCTCACGGCCTAGTCTGTCCCGAATTCGCAGTCCTCCGTACTTGGTGTGTGGGTATTCGGCGTCTGGTTCGTGGGTATTCGGCGTCTGGTTCGTGGGTAAAACAGCCGCACCGAGTCTTGGAGATGCTGCACGCGTGCTCGTAGCCTCGTACTCGTTGCCAAACTTCTCCTCAGTTACCCCCAACTCCCAAGTGTCTCCGCCAGTCCGCTACGCTAGTCGGCGCTGTAGGGATTATATACATTAGTCGTGACACGCTTGCTTTTGGTGTACGAAGTCAGACTCGGACACGGTGACGGTGACAGAAGGTAGGACGGGGAAGGGTGAGGGAAGGAGGATGGCGATGGCGATGGCAATGGCACTGTATCTCCGTCAAGGTCAAGTCACCACCACCTCCACAGCCATAGCTGCCCCGTGCCATTGCCTTGTGAAGACAGTGCAAATATGATGATTGGTGTTGCATTGCATTCCTGCAGGCCCTTAGTGTCTTGTACTGCCCGCCTGCACCTGCACTCCCACTCCCACTGCCCCCGAACGTTACAGGGTGTCGGTGTCTATTTACAGGCATCTTCGTTCCTCCGCCTCAAGAAGTCCGACCCCACGCCGACGCATTAACAATACCGCGACACAAAGTCAGATCCTCCCGCCTCGCTGTCCGTCGTTCCAAGACCACCAAGCATTCCTATGAAGAACCTGTCGCTCCCTCCATCCCATTGCGAGCCTTCTCTACCATCAATGACCCCAAGATCTACACCGGGCGCATAATACCGAACAAGGCACAACGAGCCTGGTACCTGGATCCGGGGACTCCTCACCATGACTTCCTTCCTCGGCCGATGGACAAAAGGCACAACGGTGCGTACAGTCGCCCTCTGTACACACGCTGCGCGGAGCTGACAAGCCATTCGCACACAGAATCCAGCGGGCGCTTCTGCTGGAAGCACGCCTGCGAAGAAAGACCCGAATGCGCCCCAGCCTACACCACTCGAGAAGCTGCTAGCGAACGATGTTGGACCCAACAGAACAGACGGCAGTGATAAGTTCTTCGGCTTTGAGAATGTGAGACTATGCTCAGTCTTCCTCCGCTGCCATTGTCATAGCTAACGTTCTGATTCAATAGTTTGGCAGCACTTGGTACTACCAACTCATCGGGTCCTTGCAGCCGAGTTGCATTACTGACTGTACTCTCACAGCTATTGCAATTCGATCATACAATGTTTATATTACTCTGCACCCTTTCGCGAACAGGTTATCAACTTTCCTCCACGATTACCTTCACAATCCCTCGTCCAATCCTCCGAGCCCCCTTCGGACAGACATCTCCAAAATGGTCTCACATCTCTCAAGACCAAGGCCGGTCTTACGTCTCCCCAATTCACATCCTCGCCGCGATCCAAACAAGTTATAACCACCGTCACTACCCCGGGCAATGTGCCGAAACCAGAAGAGAACAAGGAGTCGTCCGAATATAAAAAGAAGGTTGCGCTGACGACTGGACCAGTGCTGTGCATGGACTACGATAATTCCACATCATATGGCATGGAAGAATCTCTTTTCACGAGTCTGAAAGACATCTTCGAAGCTGTGATAGTACACGAATCCAGGACAGGTATTGTGAGCCCGCACAAGCTTCTAGCGATACTTAAGAGAGAGTTCGACAACTTTCGGGCGCCAATACATCAAGATGCTCACGAGTTCCTCAACCTGCTTCTCAATCAAGTGGTTGAGAATGTGGAGCAATATACCAAGCAAATAGAGGCAAAACCTCGGGAGATACAAGAGGTGGAATCGACGAATGGCTTTTCCAATGCGCTTGGTACAATAACGGCGGGACAAAACACGCGGTGGGTGCACGAGTTGTTCGAAGGCACTTTGACCTCGGAAACAAGGTGTTTAACATGCGAGAACGTTTCTCAAAGAGATGAGGTTTTCTTGGATTTATCGGTCGATTTGGAGCAGCACTCTTCAGTCACCTCATGCTTGAATAGGTTTTCCGAGGAAGAAATGCTGTGTGAGAAGAACAAGTTTCATTGCGACAGGTGTGGGGGCTTGCAAGAGGCGGAGAAGAGGATGAAGATCAAACGATTGCCGCGGATCCTGGCATTGCATTTGAAACGGTTCAAATACACCGAGGACATGCAACGATTGCAAAAGCTCTTTCACAGGGTCGTATATCCGTACTATCTGCGGCTTTTCAACACCACGGATGATGCTGAGGATCCAGACCGGCTATATGAGCTCTACGGCGCGGTTGTACACATTGGACAAGGAGCTTACCATGGCCACTATGTGTCGATTATCAAGACGCAGGATCGTGGATGGCTACTTTTTGACGATGAAATGGTGGAGCCCGTGGACAAGGCTTATGTCACGAAGTTCTTTGGCGAAGGATTGAATGCTTCAGGTCAACCAAATGCTTTAGCAACCTCATATGTGCTGTTCTACCAGGAAACCACTACGGAAGCGATGCAGGCGGAATTAGAAGCGGAAGGAATCTCGCCCGCAGCCGCGGCGTCAGAACTGAACCGTGATTCCCACCTACCAGTCGCAAAGGCTAATGGAGTATTGGTAAACGGCGGTCATTATCCTCACGCACCATCCACGCCCCTATCTGAAGACGCCGAACAATTTACAAGCCTCGACCATGCTGCCACTTCACCCGCAATGGCAATGGCCACACCTCCACTCACGCCTGGGCCATTCCAACACACGCTTGAACCAATCCAAACCCCCCCTGGACTACCGTTTCTCAAGCGAAAAAAGAGTAAGTCGGAAGGACTCGCGAAGAAAGATCTGAAGCATGAAGGAAAGGAGGAAAAGCATCGTCTAAAGGAAGAGAAGGAGCGGTTAGAACGTGAAGAGAAGGAGCGTCTTAAAGAAACCAAAGAGCGTGCCAAACATGAGAAAGAGCAAAGAAAGCTGGAAGAAAAGGAAAATGAACGATTAGCCAAGCTGAAGAGGAAAGAGATGGAGCAGGCACGGAAGGAGAATTATAAACGTCAACAAGAGGAGGTAGCTAGAGCATACGAAAGTGCTGGAGGACGAGATATGGGAACAAAACCAACATTAAGCAGTGCAGTACCTCCAGCTAGGGTTGGTGGCGGAAGCTCTAATGCTAGTTCACGGGCTGGAGACGACGAGTATAGCACCCCAGTCCCATCTGGCCCTACAATCGCCCCATCTCCTGTTCCCACCGCATATTCGACCCCCCCAATAAATCGAGGACTGAGTCCAAGTCCTGCGTATGGCCTCGGATTATCGGAAGACCACAGCCTCCCTCCAGCGCCCACGTCTCATCCCCACTATCAGAATGGCGCTGCGATATCTTTACCCTCAACTTTGCCTCCGGCTATCAACCAGACAGTGCTTGGTCGCTTCCGTAACACGTCAATGAGTATGCGCAACAAACCCAAGTTTTGGCAGTCGAACAAAGAGAAAGAGAAGGTCAAAGATAAGGGTAGGAGTTCAGGGGAACTTTTACCTCGTCCTTCAGGCACTTTCACTGCTGGAGAAGAATACGCCGTTCAAGGACCTGCCGGACCAACACCCGTTCTGGGAATGCGCAGTGCGAAGAGTATGCCACTGGAGCAACACCCGACGAATAATCACACCATTGGTGCGAGCGTACATCCCAGTTCTGTCCCTTGTAATCCACTGCCGCCTCCTCCGCCGCCGCCGGTGAGTGCGAGCGTGCCTGGTGCAACGCCTTCGTATTCCGAGATTCCCTCACCCGTGACGAGAGGCATGTCGCCGCCGCCTAGTAATGGACCGGCGTTTATGCCTATTGCTGGCCCTGGCCCTTCTGAGGATAAGCCATGGAATATGTTGAAGAGGAAGAAGAGTGGGAAGGAGGCGAAGGAAAACGGGCATGGGAATGGTGGATCGAAGTTCATGATGGGGAGGAAGAAGAGTTTTCATGGGTTGCTTAAATGATTGGAAGCTTGTAGATACCCCATCTCGTGCGAAGGAGAAGGGGAGTTCAGGTGCTATATGTGTGTATCTATGGACCTGGTATGATGGTCTACAAAGGTTGTTTTTTTGTTGTTGTTGTCGATGCTATTCTTCCGCTCGTTCGCTCGCATTGCATTGCTCTTGGCGTACGACTTATTCGGTAAGTATTTTGCTGCAACAACTACATATGGAGGGAGGATGGCTTCACGTGTAGGGGAGTTAACATTCAGGTGGCGTTTGATACCTAATGATTTGGGTTCTTGGATTACAGGAGCACCAGCCTCTTTTTTTTCTTGCTACTGCTGCTACTGTTACTGCTACTGGCTGGGGGAGGTCTTCTCAATGGCTCTCCCGTTGCCTGGAAAAAAGTGGGGATCTGTGTGTCTTTGTATGATAGAGTATTTGGTTGTGGAGAGGGCATGAATTGTATATATTGTTGCCTCATTGACTCGTACGATTTTTTGTGATNTCATCTCCGTGTATACACGTAGATCCATGCAGCTAAGACGGACTAATTCATACATCACCTCACTCAGAGCCCCGTAATCACACTTATACAGATACTCGAACTCACTGGTTTTCCATTAACACCTTCTCCTGCATACATGGCCTTATGCGCCTTCTCCATGTTGCCTGCTTTGGCCATGGGTGATGCGCCGGATACCTAAGCTTTGATAAGACGTTAGTCCTGATCAATCCCATGCAGTAGTAACAGGACTCACCTGCGACGACCTCGGCTGCGGAATCTGCAATAGCAGCAGAAATTTATACAAATTCCTCTGGCTGAACTGTCGAACAGTTTACAATTGTCTTTCCTTCAATATCTCCCGAATTTATGATCTGAGCCTCCGTTGAATGGAGAACTGCATCATTGCTGACTTGTTTTTGATTTCAGCGTTTACGCAAGTCAGTCGCTTTTGTATGGAAATTTACGTAGGAGAATATCATTACTGCTTTCTGAACCACTTCGCTGATCGTTGCTACAGATTTACCTCCTAGAGCTTCCACGTTCACTCCTCGAGATAGCGTGCGGTTCGTGTAGATAAGAGCTGGAGCAATTGTGCTTGGAAGATGCCATTGCAGATTTTCAGATATACCAATAACCATGGAACTGATTCTATCCAGCCGACATGAATTTGTATTGCCATTGCACGGTGAGATGATCCAGTGTGGACGTTGTAGGGAATTATAATATCTTCCACCAATGCGCAAAATCGACTCACAGTTTCAAAGTCAGTAAACTTACGACGAGATACAACAAAGCTTGAGCAAAAAATGGATAGGCAGAATAAGTACGTGCAGGCGTGTCAACGGTCCGCGGCGGAGACAAATAAGGCTCGAGCAACTTGGCGGCAGGGCTTCCATCTGAGATACGTCGGATTAACTCGTGATCTCTAGCATCCGCTGTACAGGCCGGTAGTATAGGCGAGAGGGGTTAGTTTCTGTAAAAATGTCCTAACTAGGAAGGAAGCACGTAAGACTGCCCTACTTACAACCTCACCTTCTAACCTATAATATCATCTTCTCGATTTCTCCTGGTACTTATACCTTACCCTTACACATACCCTATTACTAACTATCCACCCAACGGGAGCTTAGATTTAACAGGGTCGATCGATCTTGCCGGCGAGTAAAGCCAAGTGCCTAGACCACCAGGCATCCGGCGAGCTTCAATAGTGAATGTTATACGGGCGGTTAATACGCCCGGGTATATCCGACAGCTTTACCTGTTTTGGGCAACGTCTAGATACTATGATGGACTAGACTCCGGGGTCTATAATCATTTCACTTCACTTTCCGCGTTCGGCATGTAAGATATCACGTCCTTGATACTTGGACACAAACCCTAACATGTTCAGTCTCAATCTATAGTACTTGATCGCGCCTTTGTCGGAACAGAGTAGTGGTATCTCGATGACTATAGTTTTCCCGATATTCTTTACATCGACATCGGCTCGGGAAAGTCAAGTATATCATTAATATTTTCGTGCTAGGACGTAGTCGTAGGCCTTTTTTACTTCCCTAATCGAGTATATATGTCCTCTCTAGTTGCTTAATCGAACAAATCAATAGTAAGTCGGCTATCGTGTCTTCCCTAGGCGTCTTAATACTCCGCGGCGAGGTCGAGTATAGCTCGGGCGACTCAACGGGAAGTTATTAATTCAGCGTCGGGTTGTACCTCCGGTATACATCCTAGTAACTACCGAGTACCGAATGACCCGACTCATCAGGCGACTTGAGTTAACTACCGAACAATCAAGAGGCTTTTTTCAAAGTTGTCTTAGAAAGTAAGTAGGGCGTGGTAGGAGTATACAAGACTATTTAGTATCCGGCGGTCTTCGGACCGTAAACTTAGGCAGAAATCTAGAATACCTGGTTTTCCGTATCCTTTGTCTAGCTACTCTCTCTACTCTTTCAAACTTTCTTATTGCAACAACGGTTGCTTCTCACTTCGTCGGACTGCTGACATCAATTTCGTAATGCTAGGTTTAATGCTGTACAGCCACACGAAAGAAGCACGGATTATGGTGTGCTTGTATACCGCGGAACCAGATTAGTATGTCTCCGACTAAAGTCAACATAAACATATGATTACTGATACTATTTTCTTAGACTTGGCATCGAGTACGTCGAAGCGTAGCCCATCTGAAAGTCAGATATCAGAAAGGTGGCGTTGATACCGAATACCTTTCCAATTTTCTTCCGGGCAAGCCCCTACTCTTAAGGGCGAATACATGTCTTCTTCAAGAATGCGCTACTGTCTGTGTCGACCGGGAATATTATATGGTAAAGCTTTGACCCCAAATCAGTCGCGAACAAAGACCGAAACACAACTAGATTCGACCTTACATCAAGATATTGCAATTCTGTGTTACTGCTTCTTTACCAACTCTGAATTCTTCCTAGCACAATAGCTCTCCCAAGGTCACTGGTAAGAGCATCATGCCATCACGAATCTTCCCAGAAGGAATTTTGGGTGCGAATACCCCCAACAAGAGCCCAGTGGAACATCCGGGTCAGCAACATCTCTTCACGTCGAACATTTCGTTCAAGAGAACAATTGTATTCCTAAGGCTAACCCCATGCGTCTAATGATAGTGAATCCAGTCATCCATCGCCGCCAACAGTGAATCCAGTCAACCGTCGCCACTAGTACCTGACTAGTACTCTTTTCCCTTCTTCATGGTGGTGAGTTTCCTTAGTAAGAAACAAGGTACTGTTTTCCCTTATCCGTGGCGGAGAACTTCCTTAGTACATCCAGCTCACATGTCGTCTTCCTTTCTTTGTTGTGGTAGACCGATCTACAGATTTTCAAGTTGCGCGCACACTCCTTCCCTTCGGAGGGGGTAGCGAGTTTCTCGCAGAATTCCTTTTGCAGCTGTTTTCCGGTGGGGTGATGCTCTTCAGCCTTCTTGACACCGTTGGGATCGTCGAGTTTCTTGCCACCACTGGGACCGTCGAGTTTGGGGATATCGTGTAGATTGCCGGGAACTGCGAGAGCGTTGGTGAGGCTAAAGTTGATGTGTTAGAGTGAGTTGTTGTGGGAGTGGATGGACTCATACCTGAAGCCGGCAAGGGCGAGAGAGATGAAGGTTGTGAAGCGCATCTTGAAGATTGTTTGTTGGAGTGGTGGTGGTGAGCGTTTGGCTTGAGGAGTGATTGTGGTGAGTGTTTGGCTTGAGGAGTGATTGTGAGTTGTTGTCTGATGTCGTTCTCTACAGAAATCTCCCCCTTCTTATACTACTTCAGTATCAGACACAAGCCGGTCCTTCGGACAACGTCACATCGATCTTCGACACACTCATAGAGGATAGCTAGCACTGGCATCTGGATGCGCGCCTTCTCCTGTCCTAATTTTGGCATGACTTTAATGAATGAACAGCGGAGACCCAACTTTTGATAACCGCTCAGCTCGCAACTGCATCACCAGTGTAGCAATGACTTGTCATGTTCCCCGCGTTGTTGAACGTTCTGTATCTCTCGACCCTAAATTTAGAATCTTTTTAGACACGGGATGCGTCCGCACAACCCGGTGAGATACTCGCAAGTATACGACGATTGAAGATTACGAACAGTTGTAGATCAGTCGGTGTCTATTCAACATCACGATTGGCTAATTCCCCAGTAATACATGTAGTCGCACGGTGGGAACTTCCGCCGGATCAGGCGATAAAATGTGCCTATTCGGTGAACGCCCCGCGAACCAATATACTATAGATTTTGACGAGTTGTTCTACAGGCGAACCGGCTACCGAGGTTGATGTTCTAGTATGTTTCGAAGATATAATGCGAAGAATAAAACCTATCCATAGCTCGAACGAACATCTCACGTGGCAATGCGATAAGCGTGCTGCGACCTAATGTGCTTCCCAGGTCAACGCATACACTCTTTACCTCCCAACCACGCGTAGAGAGCGGTAACCATTACTGGCAGAGATCAAAACAGATAACGGAGAATATTCGCAGAGAGGTGCTTTATTTTTCTACGGGTCTCAGTATACAAACACTCAACATGTTGCCTAGCCTCGGGGTTAGATCCTCCCTGTACTTGAGTACAGCAGCCTTGATCCCATCTGTGGTTGTTATCAATCAGGTGCTCTTGAGAAATAGGTACCTCTCTCTACGCGTGTTTGTGAAGCAGGCGATCTATGTTGAACTGAAAAAAAACTTCTTTATTTTATACACAACGCGGCCTCATCTCCACACATTTCTATTAATATCCTCAGCCTTCGAGGTGGCCTCGCTCTAAAATGATGATGAGTATTCAGCTAAGAGAAAAGGAGAAGTAAAAGATATTGTGCTAGAGGGACGATGAGAGGGGAGGACGACACTTGCTTGCACGAAATGTCGGGATGATGATAATTTTGGTGCCATCCCAAGGTGGCAGTAGTGAAAGCCACTACACCACTTGATCTAGATTGACTCCACTGGAGCACCTCAACTCTCGGTATCTGGCATGTGCTGTCCTCGCAGTCACACCGTGTACGGCGTCATAGGCTATAGCATTCGATGAATCATTGATACTCCAACTCGCCTCCTCTTCCCTGGTCGGTCAGCTTGCCGAACGCTTCCATGTACCGATTGCAGATAGTCGGAACACACGGAAGGACCTGGCCCTCGCTGCGAAGTGGTACGATAGGACGATTAGCGTACAGTTTTGCTCTGCTAAAGGTATACTCGATAGCCATATAAGAATATTCAATATACCTTTACGACAGCGTTCCTGAATTAGTATAGTATATAGTAAAAATTAGGATATCTGAAACTGAGCAAGTACGAGGAAAAAAGCAAATGGGATGGAAAACGAGGAATTATAGAGATTATGGAGTAAATGTTCCTTGATAAGCGATAACCTCGCTACTTACCTGTTCTAAACACAGTCCCAAAAGTAGCACCTTTACCAGAGGGAGATTGTAATTGGACGCGTCGAGGATGAAGAAGCACAATGGCAGCGCGTACATCAACGTGGTATGGAGATGCCAGTGGGGCCTTCTTGCTGTCGAGGTGGATGCATGATTTTGTCCGACGATACTGCAACCGGTGTTCAGTTTTACGGCCAGGATTGAATGTCGGTATTGCTCAGTGCGACGCTGGAGACTCCTCAAAACCAATCATCTCAAGAAATGGAGGGGCGTTGATGAAGAATACGAAAACAGACATGGAACATCGAGTGTGCAAAAACGCGAGGGACGAGATCTCTCGGGAGTCGGCCCGAGACACGTGGACAAAGATCTCGCAAAGCACGTGGGACATCACACAGCTAGACATCCGTCGGACCATGTTAGTACCGTCAGAATTTTCGTTTTATCAAAGCCTCGTGTCCCCAAAATTTGTGGGTTAAGACCCAGCACATGTCCTTCTCAGAGCCATACTATATCTATTACTACATTCCCATATAACCATACAAACATCGTAAATGGAAAAATCCACAGATAAGCATAAAATTTCGCTTCACCATCGTCCCGCAAGAGCGTCAAGGTTATTACCGATCTTCGTCAGAGTTGATATATCTCACAGCGCAATCGAGCGTCCTGGCAAAGTATTCAACATTTCCCTCGTTCAGGCCTGCGATGCATATTCTCCCATTATCAGCCATGTACACATGATATTCATCTATCGAAACCATCAGCTCGGATCGAAATTTTCCACGATGAGTTGCAACTTACCAGCAAGATATCTGATCTGAGCAGCGTTCAAGCCCGTGTAACCAAACATGCCCGTCTGCTCAACAAGACAACTCCAATCCCCAGGCGTTTCTATGCGTTCCAATTAGCAGGTTTTCCAATGAGTTGACCAGCAAGCAGTAACTCACCCATCTCCAACAAACAAAAATACAATCTCGCCCTCATCGCCCTAGTGCGTCCCGACATAATCAACAAATCCCTACCCCACTGCTCCCTAATAACCGGATCATTCAATACCTCACTCGCAATTCTCGCCCCGTACGCCGGCGGTCCACTAACAGTCGCCCTTTGACAATTCTCCAACACACTCTGCACATTCACCGCCAGTGTCGGATTCTTTACCACAAACGCCACCAATCCGACCCTCTCACCGTAAAGACCCATGTTCTTAGCGAAGGACAAACAAACAGCAGCTTCCATTTCCATTTCCTGGGTGAAGTAGTTAATGGCCCATTTGTCCTCGTCAACGGATCCAGAGACGAATCCTAGATATGCGGAATCAAATATTGGGAACAGGCGTCGTTGTTTGATGATACTGGCGATTTCCTTCCATTGGTTGCGGGACGGATCGCAGCCAGTGGGATTGTGAGCGCATGTATGTAGAATCACTAGCGAGCCCTCTTCCGCTGCGACAAGTGCTGAGATGAAGGCGAAGAAATTAAACGAGTCTTTTTGGAAATAAGGTACATCTTTGACGGTAAACCCCATTGTTTCAAAGAGCAGGCGATGATTTGAAAGTGTTGGGGAGGTGATGTACACGGAACGCGCTGCTTGGCTTATGTGTCTGAAAACGAGGCCGGCGAGGAGGAGAGAGCCAGTTCCGGAGATGGATTGACATGACGCTATCTGAATTTTCATAAGCTCTCTCTCACTCAATTATTTTCGGTGGATGGAATTTCATACCCGTTCTTTGCTTATTTCTAGATCGTGGAACATCAGGTTGACGGCTCCGTCTCTGAATTCTTCTAATCCTGCGATGGGGAGGTACCCATGACCGCAACTTTTAATCTTGTCCTTCGCCATCCTCACACTCGGTAAAACCCATGGATCCCCATTTTCATCTCGATACGTCCCCGGTCCCAAATTTACCTTTTGCGGAAAGGTATCTGCATCGTAGGTTCTCGTGACATTGAAAATCGCATCGGGTTTTACGTAAGGCGCTGCTGTGAAGAAAGAGTGTTCGCGTTCATTTTCGGCTTCGAACTCGTTGATCAAGTTTATTATGTCGCCACTAAGGAAATTGTCTGTGGTGTAGATGCTAGAGGAGACGGAGTTTCGTTCGGGTCTGAGGAAAGGGAGGAATTCGTTTATGGACGCCATTTCCAGGGCAGAGGAGATTGGCACGTGGTGAGGCTAGGAGAATTGATGTGATTTGGAGGATTTGTTCCTCTGGGCGTCGAGAAAGTGACGATGATACGATGCTTGAGATATGTCTGGGCGACAGCTACCTTTCAAAAAGAAGGCAACGTCGTGGTAATTTCCGCACTATTGGAATCAGTCTCAGCTTTCGCATGACTTTCCTTTCAGGACCACAAGTCTGCCAAGAAACCTTGAATTCAGCTTTTTCAGGAGTCTATCGGTATGGAACGGTGTGTCAAGTGCCTTGCTATACGCCCACGAATATGATTGCGACATCAAATCAGCGACGGTTGTGAGGTCGTCGGTCGGCTTTCCAGGGGTTCGACTCCACACATGGAGGGAATACCGGTGGGGTGCGGAGCTCTTCATGTGGCGATTACTTAGCTTAAGGCTCTGATCCACTAGTAGTAGTCGCAAAACGTGGTCTGGAGAACAAAATGGGATGAGAGAGCACAGAGATTAAATATTGGACGGTTACCCGCAGGCCCCTCCCCCACTAATTGCTTCGTGCAAAATGTGCGAGTACTATTGAGAAGTTGGAAATGGGAACACTAAAACCAGCCATTTCTTACTACTCGAGAAACCATCATGAGCACTCCACCTCGTCCAGGTATGTACAAGCGATTCAAGGACCTCTTCATCGAAGAAGAAGGATTGGATTTTGCAGCAGTGAAGCAGCATACTAATCACTTTGCAGAAGGCGGTGGTGTCACGGCCGGCCCCCTTTGTTTAAGCCTTGGACAAAGAGGTGCTGGCACGGTATGCACCCCTATCTTGAGACCGATTCCCTGGAGCTAGTCAATCCGAAGAGTACGCAAGATACGAGGATGCGAGACCAATAATTGATAGCTAGTGCCATGGGCAGACTAGATATCAAAACCTCATCCACAGACGTTGCAAACGACTCACGGATCCCACTTGTTCCGTAAAATTTCCCTGCGGTCATGCAACAGACAGAAATCTGGCTCTGCCAGAATATTGAGTCTGAGCAAGCGTTCATAGGTCGCAGGTTGCGAATCGACGTGGGGCAATGTTGGAGAACTTCAGCGCCTTAGGACGCTCACAGCCAATTCGGTACATGGCATTATCGCGACTTGTATTGCCATGGCCTGATTGCCGGGTCCCGTGGAGTATTGGCTGCCCTAGCAAACTTGGCTTCAACACTGCTTAAATAATTGCTTGAGTCGTACAAGGCTGGCGGTCTGAAGGGCGCCCAGAAGATTCAAGCTTTGTTTGGTCTCCGAGGACTGGATTAAGATGAAGGGCGCGTTGGACGGGTTTCGAGGTTATGGAAAGGGACGCTCGAGGGGGCCGCTGGGCGCAGTTGATGCCGTTGTCAGGTCTGTCTGGTGATGGATCGAGCCGCACCGATAAGATGGGTGAGCGGGATTGTAGTTCTATAGCTAGAGAAGGAATTATGCGTGTGCCCTGTCTGATGGCCAGACGTTGACAGGTATAATGGTAGAAAGCTGGGGATGGTTAACGGGATGCAATGGTGAGGTTCGACGTGAAGGAAGGCACGGAAGGTAACGGCAACGGCTTTGGATGCGGGATGCGGCACGTTCAGGGTCCCAAGCGTGCAGGTGGCCGTGGCCCTAAAAATAGAGTCCCTTCTTCCTTCCTCCACCAATCTTTGGCTCCTCATCCTCATCTCCTCCACAGCAACATTCAAGAATCAGCTGCAGTAACACCGATCCTCGACACGCCCACGATGAGGACTTCGATGGCTGCCCTGGCCGTGGCTGGGCTTCCATTGGCCTTATCACGGAACCAAGAAATGCAGAAATCTCTCGGTATCCCATCCAAACCACCCTCCAGCTACGGATCACAGACCAAAATCATCCATATCATTCGGCATGGACAGGCATACAACAACTTGGGCCATTTCGACTGGCTGGATCCCAACTTGACCGACCTAGGTCTCGCGCAGGTCCAAAAACTGGGCCAAGAATGGCCCGTTAGGTCTGACAGTCTAGATTTGGTTGTATCCTCGCCTCAGATCCGTGCTCTGAACACTACTCTCACTTGGTTAACTGAAGCATCAAAGCGCGACATAAACCTCCCAAACTTCACCGAAAAGCCAATCATCGCATTCCCGGAGCTGCAAGAACTCGGCTCCTCGCCAAGTAGTCGTGGCCATCTACGAGAGGACCTGGAAAAAATGCTCGGGCGCCCGCCGCCATTTCCCGTGTACCTCGGTCGCCTTATGCCAAATTGGAATACCACATCTGGTTATTGGGATCGAGGTGAAGCGAGCAGCAAAGTTCGTGCCGAGGTTTTCAAATCATGGCTGGCTGAACGCAAAGAACGAAGAATTGCTGTGGTTGGCCATGACGCGAATCTCAACCTGCTGGTGAACAGCACTTGTTTTCGAGACCACGAGGGTCGGTGTCAACATTGGCATAATGCTGAAGTTCGACATTTTCACTTTGATGGGAAACTCTTTCACGAGCTCGATGCTTGAGATGCAGGATATAGCTTCTCCAATTCCAATGCATGCTGATAGCTTCTCCAATCCCAATGCATGCTGATAACTTCTCCAATTCCAATGCAGCCTGATAACTTGCTCGACAAAAATAATAGTTCTCGAACATGTCGATCTCTGCTCATTTTCCCGGTGCCATCCCATCTCTTTGGCTATCTCTATCGACATGTGCGCCATATGCATTGGAATTGCGAGAACACGACTGCCGCCAACGCCATGTTATAACATGGGGCAAGAGTGGAACCACATTGAGTCTATACTGTCCAATTCCAGCGCGAAACTCATCCGGACTCCCAAGCAAAAACGCATCTTTCCCTGTTTCTATGATTACGTGTAGACACGGTGGTATCGGGCTGCCAATAACCCGTGTCATAATGAATACATCTCATCTCCATCTCTTAGCTTTTAGATTCAATCACTCATCTTCAATCCTACCTATCACATTACAATTCCATCACAGAAGCATCCCGTCCTAGTCGCACTATTCGACCGGGGAAGAAATCGATTATTTGCATAGCTTATCTAAAGATATACAGAAAAGAGAAAAAACCATGTCTTCTCCAAAGACATGATACAGAAAAGAACACCATCGAGGCTTTGATCCCCATCAGCTCAGCTCAGCTGACCCATACTTTTTCCTCTTCGTTACGCGGAAACTTCCATTTTCAACATCCACATCTAAGCTGACTTGGAAGGCTTCGCGAGAGTCTTGAAACCGCCCGTTGGAAAGGGAAATCCACCGGTTGGCGTTGGGAATCCTCCAGTTGGTTTGGGGAAGCCACCGCTTGGCTTTTCGAAACCGCCAGTAGGCATAGGAAAACCGCCTGTTGGGTGTGGGAATCCACCAGATCCCTTATGTTTGTGTTCAGCGGCTCTGGGGGCCTTGCCTGTTGGCTTCGCAAAACCACCAGTTGGCTTGGGATATCCGCCAGTGGGCCATGCTGCACCGCCAGATGCCTTCGGCTTGTGCACCTTCGATTTGTGTGCTTTGGATGGCTTGCCGGTTGAATCAGCGGCTCTGGGAGCGATACCGCTTGGCTTAGCAAAACCACCAGTCGGGCGAGGATAACCACCAGTAGGGAAGATGCCACCAGATCCCTTTGGATGGGGGACCTTCGGTTTGTGAGATTTCGATGGCGTTCCGGTTGAATCAGCAGCCTTGGCATCTACGCCTGTTGGCTTAGCGAAACCGCCTGTTGGGTGAGGGTAACCGCCTGTTGGGTGAGGGTAACCGCCGGTTGGGTGAGGGTATCCGCCTGTTGGGTAAGGGAATCCGCCTGTTGGGTGAGGGAAGCCACCGCTTGGGTGTGAGAGGCTCCCTGTTGGGTGTGGGAATCCAGTACCGAAGTCAGTGCCATGAGCGTGATGTGGCGCAGAACGCTTTGATAGACGTTTGAACCCTCCAGTTGGGAATGTAAAACCGGTTGGGCGGACGGCAGTCGGAAAGCCTCCTGAAGGCAAAGCTGAGAAGCCTGACGGCAGAACACCAGGACTGAGGTGCGGATGATGGGATGAAGGTTGCTTGGGGGGTGAGTAAGGGGAAGACTCAACGCCTGCGATGAGACTTGCTCCAGCAAGTAGTGCGGATTGGAAGGTAGAAAGATGCATTTTGAAAAAGACTGGACAGTCGTCAAGACAGTGAAAGAATAGGAGAAAAGACTGGGGGTTGCTGGACTACTGAACAGAGACGTCAGGACACAACAAGTCTCTTAAGTATGCACACGATGAGAAGTTGACGTCTGCCGCCAGGGTGTGATGAAGAGTAACGCTATTTCCACCATCCTAAAGTTAGCTTGCTTCTTCATCGGCTCGAGAGGCCGACCCTTGCTGCAAATCAGCATTCTGTCGCGGTCCAGAGGTCTATCCAAGCGAAAGACATGGTGTTGTGGTTGTACCTTGTTGGGGTGTTAGTCGCACCAGCTTGGAATGTGGAGGTTGACGCGTACGTGCATTCGGAGAATTCTTTGTTTCCAGCGATGAACACAGGGAAACGAAACTGATGCGGGCCGGTGGAAGTTAGAAGTTAGTCCTGTTTCCCATGGCGGCCAACTAGCCGTATTCGTGAAAAACATGGAGATGTTAAGAGTAGCATTTCTGGAAGAAGAAATCTGTACAGCTTCGTCAAACCTGTGTTCCGGTCGCTGATCAACGGGACCGCGCTGTGAAATGCGAGCTCCATGCTACTGAAGTGAGGCGAGAAGCTTCGACTTCACCCGCTCTTGTTGATGGGGTTGTTTGAGACGCGTAGTAGTGGACGCGGGATGGGGAATTGCAGTACTTTCAGCCGTCCACGTGATGTCTGCATTTGTTATCGCCTTGGGCTTTTCTTTCATAACTATCTCATTTTGGGTCTTCAGCGATACAGAATGCATCTCTTTGTGCATTCCATCATCAAAACCATTGATGGTCATGTGACGAGATGGTATCGCGGGCGAGTTTTCAGGGACGACAGCAACATTTCTTTTTCCCATCTCGTTTCATCCAATTTCTTCTGCCGCACTCGCCGCACCAACGGAAAGACGTGGTCCCATCTACGGACTGAGTGGCAAACGCCTACCCGTCGTGCCTCTTGAGCCACAGAGTTGACGCCTTATCCAGCCTCAATGATGATGTGTCGTTGAGAATAAGTGCGGCCTCGAGACCGACGGCTGTATGCGGATCCGATTCTACTACAAGGCGTGCGAAAGAGGCTAGAGATCGAGCGATCATGATATGCAGTTGGGAGCCTCTCTGTGGACGACCGACTGATTGCACATCGATCACGATTTCCATGCAAGGTGTAGCTGTCCGTCTATTCGATGAGCTGCATATACTCAATTCCTTAGCGTGGATGCTACAAATCCTTTCGTCCCGATCTTCGAATTCAGCATGTCTAATGGAACCATGAACCTGCGGATGACAAGAAACTTGGAAAGACACGACCAAGTCAAGCAGTGGGGGAGAAGAAAGACCCCAACGATTACTGAGGAACCATTCGTTCGAAAAAACATACCCTGGTGGTGACGGGACTTTCTCTTCGGGATGCCCTCAACACCTAGTTCTACAGATCTGGCCACTTCCTTCTCCTCCCACAAGGCGAGCGGTTGATCATTACCAAACCGAGTCAGTACAGTCTGCCCATCCAAGAATGTGGGATCATGATACCTGGAATGGTCAAATTCAATTGGCCATTCCTTGCTTGTACCTCGCCCTGCCCCCTATTTCCCTTTTCAGAGCCACATAGACGCGTGTACAAATAAAATTACAAGCAGGAGATAGAGCCCGATGTTGTCAGGAACAAGGACCGGTATATTTGATACTGTACCTGGTCGGAACGGGAACCTCTTCTTTCAACTTGGTTAATGTGGTCATGTCTGCGACCCCAACCTTGCCAAAGGAAAACATCGAATCGCGATCACCTATCTGCTCACAAACTGTCAAGCTGCGGCTCATCTGTTGTTACCTGTAACCTCCTCCTCGGCGATAACCTCAGTGCCTCTCTTCTCTTTTCTCAACTAAGGAGCCAGTTCTTCGCCCACGCCCTCAGCTACCTCGTAAGAACCGACATCACGCTCAGTCTCTCAACCTCAACCTCTTCCATTCTTATCACGCCACTTTTTCGCAAACACGTCCAACTTCCTTGCCCGGATCGTCGTCAATCTCGATCTCCTCTTCATCGTCACGAGAAGTTTCGGAAGCCGCATCATTATCGCCTGGTTGTGCGTCACAAAACTAGTGAAACAGTACAACTGAGCTTGAAAAAAAGTAATTCGAATCCTGCGCAAACCAGCTCTCATGACCAAAAAGTGTGTAACACAACGGCTTCTTTCAAAAGGAACGAATCAGAATTTCTACGGCGATTTGAAATTCCAACTGACAGCCTCGCCATACTATTTAGTACACATACTATGACACAGATCAGCATACCGTTAGATCGATCACCAGTCAAGGAACTTCTCAAACCTACCCGGAAATGTTTATTCTGCAAATCCGTCATATCCCCCAATCCCATCTCGAATCCCTCCATCACACCATCCACGACACCATCCTCACCATTCTTCACCATCGAGTCTCTCTCCCTATTCCTCTTCCACAACAAAACCCATAATCCACCAATCGAAAGAACCTGCACCGCCACACAGAAGAACATCATCGCTACACCCAGATTATACCTTGGTGCCTGATCTGCGATGAAGAAGAAAGGCCCGATGAAATTGCCCAAACAATATCCAATGAGGAGCGCAGCATTCGTGGTGATTTTCTTCGTATGACCGGCCGTATTCGCTGTCGCAACGGACATGGATAGAGTCCAAGTGGCGGTATACGCAAACGAAATCCATAAACAAACAAGGCGACCGTAGGGAATCGATTGAGGAATAATCCATGTCCCGATTGTACCGGCGAGGAAGGGCATCAGACAGATAAGCATAGTCGCTAACCGCGCGTTCTTGAATTGAGAAACGACATATGTCGCCGCGATGCAAACAACGAGTTGAACGGCTCCAGATGGCATCTGAATGAGTGTCGTGCGAAGAGCCGAGAACCCCATTCCTTTGATTATGAGGCCTTGGAACGTCGTCAACCCTCCATTGGGCGAATTCGATGCCACGGCAAAGATGAAAAGAAGCCACGTCTTAAGATCGCACATCGCCTCAATAAACTGCTCTTTCTTAAACCTCTTATTCTCAATCCCCGTCTCATTCTCCTTGACCCGTTCAACAACACCCCTCCTCTCCCTCTCCGTCAGAAACCCCGCCTTAACCGGGTTATCGGGGAGCAAGAAGAAAATAAAAATCCCCCAAGTCGTGGTAACAGCACCCCAAATGAGAAACATATATCTCCAGCTGCTAAGGGTTCAATATGACCGATACCGAAACTGGCGATTCCGGCTAAGATGTACCCGAGACCGGCGGAACCGACCCAGATCCCCATACGGAAGGGTTGTTCTTGGCGTGTGTACCACATTGAGAAGATGAGCATTGTTCCCGGGTTTATGGAGGCTTCGAAGATGCCTAGAAAGGTGCGGGCGGCTGCGAGACCGGGGAAATTGGTGGTCGCTGCGTGGGACATTAGGATGATGCCCCAGAGGATTACCTGTGCGAATTTAAATTCTGATGGATGGGGCTGGTAGAGAGAATAAATTTACTGTGGCAGACATGAATTTGGCGACGGGAAGTCTTTGTAGAAGCAGATTTGTTGGGTCTGTTTCGCTGTCAGCATCACTCACATATTCAGGAATATTGGAACATACACTCCCAGAATAGATACCCAATATAGAAGAGTGCTCCAAGCCATGAGTACTCGTTACCTTCCAGCCCAGTATCTTGACGTAAGTTGAATACTGCTGCATATCCCAGCGTAGACTTGTCGATAGACTGAAGCATATAGGTAATACATCTATCCAAAGTAAGTGGTATTTCCCGATGATCACACCGTCGTGCAACTTACATCAAAGGCATCAATCTCAGATCGATTTTCCAAAGAAGCTTCCGACGATCAATCGTGTCCTCAACTTGGCCATCTTCAATGACACCGAGTGCGATATCGATATCTCCTTCTCGTGCGGAGTGCTCGAGATCAGACTTTTTGGTTTCCTTCAAATCCATGGCATCGACTGAAAAAAAAATTCAACCAGATTCATGGGTTATTAGACATTGGAAATATGTCACTTATCAGCGAGGTATCGAATATACTTATCGTACTGATAGGTATATTCCGTCCAAGGCTGCGACGGAAAGGCAAAAGATACGCGTTGGAATTATTTCCCCATTCAGCTAGTGTCGGAAAGGTCCCCAATTCCCAGTGGGCGTCAAATAGTTTCCCGTCAGGAACGCGGCGCTAGGGTAACGTGCTGCAGGGTATCTACCCCATTCTCGGCCGGGCGACTTATCGCTCATGACAGATGCTGCATGATCTCAATCTGACTAGAGGCCCATAGCAATGCTGAAGACTGTAAATCCTGGCGATAAGGAATGAAGATTTGCAGGTTCTCAACAAATAGGTTGATAAGGAATGCAGGACCACAATCGATTCTGTGATTCCCGTGTTCGAAACTTCGATCTTCTTGCCAGCTGTGTCACAGTACCCCGACGTACTAGATAGATCTTGCAATGTCTGCACCAACAACATCAGCGGCGCACCCATACCAACTTTTGGAAATCGACGAAAGAGTAAAACGAGTCCTACTCAATACACCCTTATTCGACGGCCATAATGACCTGCCCCAACAGCCACGCTGTTGTTTCAGAGGTCAAATCAACAAAAAACCCAAATTCGACCTTCGTAAAGGCTTCGAGAGAGGCATGACGGACATCCCACGTCTTCAAGCTGGAGCAGTTGGAGCACAATTCTGGAGTATCTGCGTACCTCAGCAAACGACCTCGGAAAATTTTGCCTCACCGGAATACTGCGAGATGGCTCGCGATGCTATCGAACAGATTGATTTGACGCTGAGGATGGTGAAGACATATCCAGACGTATTTGAGGTTGTTATGGAGCCCGAAGATGTGATGAGAGTGTACAAGGAGGGGAAAATTGCCTGTTCTCTTGGAATTGAAGGATTGCATATGGCGGGCAACAGTATTGGGGTCATTCGAGCCTTTTACTCACTTGGAGTACGATATGTATGTGTCCTTCAAACTCCCTCAGAACGCCAACACTGCTCACAAATTCAAGTGCACGCTGACCCATGTCTGCAACAATGCATTTGCCGATTCATCGACGTCAAAAATTGGACCCGTCCATGGCGGTCTATCAAAGCTCGGTTGTGCAGCGGTGACTGAAATGAATCGTCTAGGCATGATTGTTGATGCTTCGCACGTCTCTCGGGATTGCGCTGAGCAAGTGTTGAGACTCAGCCGTGCGCCAATAATGTTTTCTCACAGCAATGTTCAAGCCGTTTTCGATTGCGAGCGAAATGTTTCCGACAGAATATTGGACATGATCCCCCACAACAACGGTATAATCATGGTGACATTCGTGCCCGAGCATGTTGCTTCGCGGAGGAGTGAAGCCAAAATGGAGATGGTTCTGGATCATCTCTTCTACATCGCCCAGAGAATAGGCTGGGACCACGTCGGACTTGGGTCGGACTTCGATGGTATTGCTTCGGTCATACCGGGGCTGGAGGATGTAACATGCTACCCAAGACTTCTCAAAGCAATATTGAATCGTGGAGCTACAGAGGAGCAACTTGCAAAAGTAGCGGGACAGAACATGCTTCGTGTTTGGAAAGGAGTCACGAAAGTTAGAGACGATATGGGAGAGGAAGGGACACTTCCGGTGGAGGATATCTGGGAAGGTAGAAAATGGTGGAGATATGATGGATACTATCAAATGCCAGATCCAGATCCAGAAGACAAACTTGGCTTGGATTGGTACGGGGTCCCGCCTCCTGAGGAGGGGCTATACCATGATGCTTGATAAATCCAAGTTAAAAGAGAGAATATGCTTGGTAAAACCATCTTACCTATAATCTTCATCGGATGATTGCAAGGTACACGTGCAATATAGTGTCCAAAATGCTGCGCGACCTTGACATATCAGACTACCATTGATGCGGTCGTGTCGTTCATGTGTACGTTGACCAAAGTCCCTCCGTCGTATCCCATAGATTTTCCCAAGGAAAGTCCAGAGAATCGACCGGAAGTAGCAAATCTTGCAAATTATTCTCACCAAAGACATCATTTGTGTCGATCAGCTGGATTTGTTGTTGCTCTGGGACGATAGTCTTGCTAATTGTACCTTCGAAGTTGGCGACTTTAGATATGGAATCCCCACAGCGTTCAATGCAAAAATCTGCAAGGTCCCAGCCACATTCAACACTTGCGTACTGTAGACGATCAAGAAGCTGCGCAAGCGTGATGGCACATTTATTCCTCACAGAAGCTTCCGTCGACTCGACTGTGCACCGTAGGAGGATTGTGGTGGCGGATACAAGAAGGTGTCCGGTATCTGCACCAAATTAGACCAGAACATCTGCATTTTGAAATATGTATCAGTGAGAAGGACCCTGAAGACATACAGGGGAGCCAGAACTCTTGCAATTGAGGAAATTGCAATTCGCAAATGAAAGTAATAGCTCTGCTACTTGCTTCGCGAAGCATGGCAAATCTGTAACGTTTGGCTTCCTTCCCGGTCTCTTCTGTCTCCGTGACAGCAGTCTGAGAAACTTCTTAGTGGAGTAGCACGAAGTGATGAGGTAAAGGACTCACTCGAAAAGCCAGTCGACTTAGCAGAAGTCTAAGGGATAAAAAGCAAAACCACAAATTGCTCGATCCGTTGACTCGAGATTGCGCCGCCGAACCCGACAGTCGCAAGTGATCTGGGAGTTCATGCTCCCAATCATCGAGTGCGCACTCAAGCCGGCGAAGCAAACGCCAGAATGCACCAGACTTCGCGTCCAAAGAGTAGACAAGATCTAACGTCTCTCTAAGAGTGCGCGTAAGTAGACAAAGCTGGAGGAAGGTCATCGCTGCGTCTTCCTGGGCTACCGAGACATCAATGGGTAGCAACGATTGGAGCGTAGGAACTGGAACGTCGTTAAAAATTTGCTGTATACTTGGAGGTATTCCATGGGCGAAGCTGGACCAACTGTCTTGAATGAAGACTCCCCACCAAAGCCGGATCCGCAGGTTCTTTTCGCGAATCGTTGCTTTCCACGCAGTGGGATCTCGGTGGAGTCCAAGGCTGTGTGCAAGCGTGACTATTCTCCCCGCGTTGACAATGTTCCCCGTTACTTGCATCACAGGGCGACCGTTCATATCCAACAATGCAGACTCGATTGTTGAGACGGTAGGCGCCATGAAGTCGTCTTGTAATGCTATTACAGCCTGATTCCAGGCAAATGATAAATCTGGACGAGGATGGGTCGACAAAACATCAGACTTGTTCCAAAATAACAGGCTAATGCAATAGATATCACAAACAAGGGTTGATGAAATCCGACCAGGCTCTCGCTTCCAGAGATGGCAGAAAGCTTCTTCGTCGAGGATTGGAAAACAGGGGTGTAAATGATCAAAGTAGAGCTTGACGACTTCCGTCCTGAGTGGGCCTAGAATCTGTTCCAGAATCTCTCTCTGTGCCTTTCCTGGATCTGTAGCTGTTCGAAGACCTTGTCGGCGCCTTGGAACTGTAACGTAAACGATTGGGTCATCTGCACTTCGTGATACAACGGTGTAAGGCCTACTGGTGGAAGATGTTCGCAGCGATTTCGAAGTGAGATAATTTTCCAGGACTTGGACATCCTCAGCCATGGTTGGGTTCATGATGATACCACACTCTGTCGGAGAGGTTCCCATGATGGCAGGATATTGGGAGAGACTGGCCATGTCGCTCGAGGACTGGTGCTGCTCTGGTCGTCTCGTCTCGCTGCTTGAGGATCCATTTGGCTCCATTGAACGAAGTGTATCCGATTGAAAGTGCTGCGAGCCAGCGGACGCAATTCTCTGACGGTTATTCTTCACAGAATTTTGGCAAACAACTCTTTTCTCGCGACAAAATCGACACGGCTGATCAGGAATGTCCATGTCGCAACGGATCTTTCTCTTGCGACAGGTCCCACACGCTGGGACTCTGTGCGATCGATACGGTCGCCCAGCCTGGGCAGGAGTTGATGCTGAAGTCGAAGAAGGCATTCCTTCCATTGTGGTTGGGACAAGGGGTGAAATCCGTGGGATGTCGATGATTCACAGGTTCTTCGTGAAGCTTGATTGTGGAAGCTAAGGGGTGTAGGTCTATCAAGTCCATGGCGTCGGATGCAGTCTTTACGTTGTTGGTGATTGGCGAAGAAGGACAGCGGTTATCAGAAGCAGAAAAAGAGGAGATGCCCCTGGGAATTAGGGCATCCCACTAAACTTGCAAAAGCTCGGCTTCCGCTCCGCTCTCGTCAACGCATCTTCTCCAACACAACATCTTTCCACAACGCCGACCTTTCACTCGTATCTATCATCGCTTTGCTGCATATTCTTGGACAGCATGCCACGTTCGGATTGCGGTGCTAGACGGACTCTCTATCAAGTATTGAGGTACCTAGACTATAGATAGCTTCATCGCTCTACGCGCCTCCATCCACCTCCTACAGCGGCATCGTTCCGGGAGTCAATTCGAAAGCCTTTTCAATGATATCTAAACCACTGTCAAGCTCCTCCTCCGTGATCGTAATCGGCGGCGCAATGCGGAAAACACCACCAAAACTAGCCATCGTAGCAAGCTGAGCCCAAAGACCAAACTCAATCATCTTGTTTGCAACGTTACTCGCCACCTCTGGCGCACCCACCTTGGTCTCTCGGTTTGATACAATCTCCACACCAGCCATCAGACCACGGCCTCGAATATCACCAATACATCCGTACCGCGATTGCAAGCTCTTCAAACGAGCCTGCAGTTTTTGACCAAGTTTTCTCGAGTTCTCAACGAGCTGGTCTCGGACAACGATCTCGAGGACTTTGTCTCCAACTGCTGCTGGGAGAGGATCGTTGATGTGCGTGGTGTAGAAGAGATAATCGTTGTCTTTGGCGAATTTCCCCATCTTTTCGCTCGTGACGACTGCAGCGAGTGGCAAGCCATTGCCCAACGTCTTGGATAAAGTGAGTATATCGGGTACCACGCCTTCATCCTCTGGGTGATGCATAAAAGCGAACATATCCCCCGCTCGTCCGATGGCTGTTTGTGCCTCATCGACAATCATCAGCATTCCTCTCTTTTCGCAATGCTTCTTCAACGCCTTGAGATAGCCAGCTGGAAGCTCGACTAAACCCACGATTAGCCACGTAGTCTTCTGCATCTAGAACAGACAACTCACGCATTCCGCCCGACGACAAAATTGGCTCCACGATCACCGCAGCTAGAGAGCCAATCGACTGTTTATCAACCATGTCAAAACCGTAGTCCAACTCCGTTTTCCAGTCATAAGATCCATCAGCATTCCGAAAGATCGAGCGGTAGGCATGCGGAGTGGGCAGAGCCAAGTTTCCAGGCATATTCGGCCCATACCCACTCCTACCAGCATGATACTGCGCTCCAATCGCAACACCCGTGACGCCATGCCAACTCGCCGCCAAGCCCACGATCTCAAACTTGCCAGTATAAAACTTGGCAAGTCTTATAGCACACTCGTTACTCTCACCGCCCGTGTTCAAGAATAACGCCCTGTCCAGCCCCGGGGGCGTGAGATCCGTCAATCTTTTCGCCAGTGAGATGACCGGGGGACTTATCATGCCGCTGAATAGGTGATCTAGATTCGCGGCATGTTCGCTTACTGTGCGAACGATTTCGGGGTGGCCGTGGCCGATCAGACAGGACATTTGCCCCGAGGTCCAGTCCAGCATTTGGTGGCCCGAGGCGGTGGTTATGTAGACGCCTTCAGCGTGTGTGATTATTTCTGGGTGAAATGAGGTGCCATAATGGAGGAGGCAGGAATCGGCATCTTTCTGAAGTTGGGCGGTGTCGACTGAGGCATAGAGGTGGTTTTTTGGTTTGGAAATCATTTTGGATGAAATTGTTTGTGAGGGGTGATGTGGTGGAAGGATTTCCTGACGTTTCTTGCCGTGGTTTATCGGTCATGCTACGAAACTATTATTAACTTTGTCGGTTGAAGATGTATCTGCCAAGAGATGATCGGAAGGCTGCGCGAGTTTCCCGTCGGTTTTCCATCTGGAGCGATGGTTTTCCGTAATTCTAAGTAAGGCCGGGGTTTCTTTGTGTTCAAGTGGTATCTTCGTCCCCGTTCGGTACTCCCCGTTGCTTGACATGCCGCTGCCGCTTCTTGTTATGCAAGGCTGAAGAGACACGAAGTACGGCTCCCGTTGAGCCTG
>JEMP01000097.1:0-97070 GCA_000738655.1 Venturia pyrina ICMP 11032 | reverse complement strand
CCAGATTGGTCCAGAACAGCGTTGTGGAACGAAATGGGATACGAGATGTGCCTCCCGATTGGCTGCCGACATGCACCTATAGCGAGACTACCAATCAGGGATCAACGAGGCTGAAGACTGGATGTTGGATTGTTGCCCAAGCTCTTGTGGTGCAGATAAGATGCAGATTGCGATAGCATTTACCCATCCACATTCTCGACTTCGGATTCCCTCCCAGCATCGCTCTCATCTCGCTATTCTTCCATTAATCCCAATACTACCAACGCAATGTCAATCCCACTCACTTCACTCGCTCCAGCCGTCGTGACTGTATTGTCTACTAGTACTTCGGTAAGCCAGTTCAACGTCAACTATCCGATCCAACAATGACAAAAGCGATCACTAGACGATATGCTCGCGCACACCGGTGGCTGCACTGACATCGATTTTCACACCACCAGCGAGCTGTCCAAGTCCTTTGGTAGCTCAGTTGTCTTCATGTCTACCGACCAAATACTCCCAATATGCTTCTGGGAGTTGCGCTGCATCCAATGCATACTATTCCCCAGGAATATGCCCCAGTGGTTACACAGCCGAGCCACGGCCAAACTACGCCTCAGGCGACGCCGGACCTCCAATCACGTCTGGAGAGACAGGAGCAATGTGTTGTCCACCGTATGTAGATTGCACCTGATATAGGTTCGGACATCAAATGCTGATCAGACCAGACCGTACACCATAAGTACTGCGTCGTGTTGGAAGTCAAATACCGATTCTGCAGTGGCAATACAAATTCGATGGCAGTCTTCGGACCTCTCGATTCTAGAAACGCATCCGATGAGTCCTGGGGTGAAATATACACCATCAACAACAGCAGCAGCGACATCCAGCTTCACTCCCTCCATAACCTCGAAGATCATTGGAAAAACGAGCGACGCAGCTGTAGAATCAGGTCTTGGCCCAGGCGGAAAAGCAGGAATAGGCATTGGAGCAGCGTTGGGCGTACTTGCGCTCTTAGCTATTGGCTTTCTGATATGGCGGCGCCGTCATAGATACAATGCTGTCCGCAATACGTCAGATGAGGCAGGGCACGAAGCTCCCGAAATAGTGTCAAGGAATTGGAATGAGGGACATGACTTACCAGTTGTCGTCCAGGATAAGAAATGTGAGTTCTCCTGACAAGTTGGAGTTCGTGTACTAAGTGGACGTAGCACCAGTAGTACCATCTGCTGAAGCGTCACCTAATCCAGGAAAATTCTCGAAATTCTTTACTAAGAAAAGCCCTGCGCCAACGACCCCTATCGTGTTGAGTGGAAGAACCTCGCCGAATGGAAAAGAGGTGGTGCCCAATAATGAGCCATCGCCAGCCCTGCCACAACACACAGGAATATACTCATCCCCCACTCCGCGGCAAAGTCAACAATTCGTCCCCGATTCTGGACTAGAAGTTGCAGAGCACCAATCTCCAACGCACCCCGCAGCAAGCCATGCAGAACTGGAAGCATTACGACATGAACACCAGAGGATCCAAGATGAACGGCAGAGGTTATCACGAATGCAGGCGCTCGATGAGGAGGAAAGAAGAGTGAGACAGAGGATTGAGCAAATCTCAAGCCCACGGTGACAAGGTGAATGAGACTGGAAACCTACGCAATGGAGATATACCCAATTGGTAGTTAGCAAACGATACCACCGCATTTAACGAAGCTTACTGGAGAACAAATAACTTCTGACCTCAGAGTTGAGTAGGCGTGTCAACTATCCGCCTAACTTTACCCGCCCTATGCGGACGGATGCCAGTTGGTCTGTACACAGTAGACTTAGGCTTACTCGACTTCGAGCTTTACCGTCCTCGACGTGCTCGCCCTGCCGTTAGGCAAGAGGGCGGGAGTAGGGTATATATAGGGCTCCGGGAGAAAGTCCGAGTTGTACTCCGTAGAACTAAAAGCGAGATTATATGATATGATGGCGACTAGTTGTTAGCGCTTGATCAATGCTTACCCTTATTATATCCGTTCTTAATTCTACCTATCTGCCCTCAATATATCCGTTACCCGGGAATTTTCTGCGAGTAACTTGTTCTAGTACGCGTATTTATTAGAACTTCGTTCTTAATTCTACGCGGGAATTTTCGCAGGTAGTACCCATCTAGTACGCGTATTTATTAGAACTTTGATCTGTTTATCAGAACTTTGATCTGCTTAGGGGATTTCATAGTTCGACGCTAACAACCTTTTGGCCGTCAACCTAAGCGGACTTACGGAACTACATAAAAGTAAGATTATAAATANGTGTACATTTCATTCTTACGACTATTACGACCTAGGTCCAAGACCTACCAACACATAGTGTAAGAAGAGGACAAACAATCACGGATATTGAATTATCCTTTCGGAGGGGCAAACACGCCACCTCCATAATCTGTGGATGATCCCTCGACCGATCTCAACGGCTTTTAGCAAAAACAATGCCGCCGTAGAAGATATGACACTACCAAGCGAGGCTGAACTTGATCGGTTTTCCGCTATTGAAACACTAAAAGCCCAACTATCAGAGATCTTCCTCAAAAGCAAAGTAGGAGAATGACATAGGATAGGAGACTTGAAAGAACGGAAATGATTGCAACCGGGAGTAGTAAACAGACAAGCTGCAATAAGGAATTTGGTATAGGACGGTGAAATCGGTACCTGGAAAATAAGAGAAGGGGTGTGAAACGAATTCGGAGCAACCTAGAAGACTAACAGCCTCTTCGGAAACAAAAACGCGGTGGAATTTCGAATCTGGAGGTTGACGCGTTGTCCCGAGGATGCATGAGTGAAGACTCGGAGGTAGAATGGCCTCAGGCCAGGTCCGGATCCAGACATCCCCATTGCTAGGACGAAAAACCAAAAACTTACCTCTCCAGGAGGTTCATCGGTACGGCAACGAAAGCCTCTCAGCTGCCGGGTGCCAGTGACACGGAGAGAACTACAGCAGAGTCCGCAGCCAACATCGTCATTTTCACCGGCTTGTCCAGCGTCAATACAATTCCGTCCAACCGGGTGCTTCAACTTAGTTCCTCGGATTGTCCGACAATAGATCCCCCATTGTTTTTACGATTACCCAGAACAAGATCGATATTGATATGCTCCCAGCAAGACAAAAGGCATCGATTACCAGGAAATTACGCTATTGATATCCACTTACAAACTTCATGACGCTCAATCCTGCGTCAACTAGTGAAGACAACGGTCTGACACTTGCCTCCAAAATCCACATCGATTCTGCAAAACAAAGGCATTGTAGTCTTACGCACTTGGTGAAACACTTACCTCACAACCTGCTCACGAGACTCTAAACATCCAATAGTTTTTAGGACCTGATTTTCTTCTGTCGCCCCTGAGAACCAAGATGGACTCTAAAATCAACACAAAAGTCGAACTGACATCCAAAGCTATTAAGGAAGAGACGGCAAGGGAAACAGAGTCCAAGACCTCTTTTGTATTTCGGACAAATGGGCGAACCAACGCTTGTGGACAAATACCTAGTAGTGACGATCCTTCTCTAGTTTGACTTGCGCCGGCCCAATTCGTTCATGCCTCCTATGAGATTGCCAATTCTCTCGCTTAACAGAGCATGCTCGCTGTGTAGCTGAGATTTTTTCCTCAACTGAGATCACAGCTTGTTTTTCAACAATGCTAGCGAAGAACCACTATCACGATGGCCTCGCACTACAACAGAAGCCATGAACGCACATGGAAAGAACATTTGACAAAAATACCCGGACAAGACTGACTAATAGTTATGGTACAACAGTAGTTCTATTCCTTAAGTAGCCCACTGACCTCCAGGAATCATGATGTTTACTCTAGTATAAAACTCTACTAACTGTAGATCTATATCGATACCTTTCTAACGAGCATCAGGAATCATACTGCTACGAGTGTATCGATATCGATTTCCATCAGAAAGGGGTAATTCGGTATTAGGGTATCTTCGAAGAGCACAGAAACCACTTCGGCAGTATACAACCGACAATCCAAACCCGTCACTCTGCAGACCCACTTTCTAGCTTACACTGTTATCACGATAATCCCCACCCTTCACCCACTCTTGCATCGCGACAATAACAAGAAAAACATCAGAATATCGATGACCATGACACCCATCCAAGTCCCCAAACAACGATGCACTTCCGAAAACAAATCGTGCTACTGGCCTTAACAACAACCGTTTCTTCTCTCTCCTGCACCACCCTCACAAACCACACCTCCATCGCCGAAACATCCCCCTACACAATCACCACCGCAACCCCAGTTTTCCAACACAACAACAAAACCTACTGCAACATCTCTGCCACAATCGAAAACCGAATTCGGACTTGGTTTCAACTCCCCACTCCCGAGACGTGGAATGGTCGATACGTGCAAATCGGCTGCGGAGGAGCTTGTGGCTACAACCCCTTCACAAATACATATTTCGCCATCGAAGATGCATTGGATAATGGATACGCCCTCGGAACAACAGACATGGGTATCCCCACCTCAACAACAAATTTCGATCCCATGCATGCGAATTTGCAAATGAGGGTGGATTGGGGATATCTCTCCACGCATCTAACGGCTGTAATGGGGAAACAATTGCTCGCAGCTTATTACGGGAGGGAAGTGGTGTATTCATACCATCTGGGCAGTTCGACGGGAGGACGCCAGAGTCTCGTTGAGGCGCAAAGGTATCCGGATGATTTCAATGGCGTGTTTGCCATTGCGCCGGCTTATAATGAGACGGGTGTTACTACGTATTCTATTTCGTGGACGGCGAGGGCGGCTCTTCTCGATGAGGTGGCGTTTACGCCTGCAATTACGAATACAGAGGCGGATTTGATTCATGCCTTTGTTCTCAAGACTTGTGACAGAATGGACGGTCTTGAAGATGGAATCGTTTCGCTTCCTAGACTTTGTCGTTTCGATCTCAATGCGCTGTTGTGCCCGTCGAATACCACTGTATCCTCGAAAAACATAACATGCATTACCGCTACCGCCCTCACCGCAGCCCGAAAAATTTACTCCGGCCCCATTTCGCCCCTCACCGGCACAAAACAAGTCCCTGAAGGTCTCCTCCCCGGTTCAGAAATAGCATGGCAAGGCACTTACATCCCCACCACTCCCAACTCGCCATCAGCATGGTACACCTTCTCCACATCCTACCTCTCCAACTACGCATTCTGGCCCGATCCAAGTGAAAAAATGACGCCCTTCTCAGTAAACCTCTCAGACCCCGACCTCCTCCGCCAAACATCCAAAACGGAGAGTTTAGAATACGGAGGTCTAGCCAACATGACGAACTACAAGCAACGCGGTGGAAAAATCATAATAACACATGGATTAAACGATGTAGCCGTCGCCCCTGGGTTTTCCCGCGACCTCTTCGAAAGAGTAGGGACAACAATGGCTCCAGACGTACGAGATGACTTTCTGAGATTCTTCGAGATGCCAGGTGTGAATCATGTTTCTGGGGGACCGGGGGTGGATACATATGATGCGTTGGGGTTGTTAGTTGATTGGGTTGAGAATGGGATTGCGCCAGAGATGATTGTTGCGAGGCATTTGGATGAGGACGGGGGGTTGGGGTTTGAGAGGCCGTTGTTTAGGTTTCCGTTTGTTGCTGGGTATAAGGGGAGGGGGGATGTGGCGGATTGGAGGAGTTTTGAGGCGGTGGATGGGGGTGCGGTGGTTTGGGATTTATAGATCGATTTCGGGAATAGCCTTTTACCTCGTTACCGCAGAGGAAGATAGAGTCACCGCTATAGCAGATCTGTGTCGACAGTAAATTGCGAAGGCTTAGAGTTCGATGCTGTCCAGAACCCAGCAAGATTAGCCAGATCAGCTTCGAAAATATCGAATCGTCTATATAGCGAAATGCCGTCTCATTCTCCCAAAGAAGCGAGCAATTTCAGCTCTTTGCAGCCACATAACCCAGGTAATCAGAATCAACAACGTCATAGGCGCCGTGATCCACCAAAAGACAGAGAATTGTGGAGCCATGGTCATTCTTTCTCCCCCAGTATCGAGCCTTAGGAAGGGAGCGATGATGGTCTTTCAATTAGCTTTGAAATATACACAATCAGTTCTGAGACACCTACCGCAATAGCAGTTGCTGGTAAGAATATCATGGTCAGAAGAGAAATGCTCTTCATGGATGAGGTATCACGTTTGGTTTCTTTGGCGACTTGCTGTTGCATGAGACTGTATAGCTGCACGATGTGAATCAAGTGGTCGTGACATATTGAAGCGTGAGAATGAGTTTTGGCTTACCACTTGAAAGTAGACGTTCATACGGCTTAGCATGCGATCGCGATGCTGAAGCTCAGTCCTTGCCCTGATGTGCATATGGTGGACATATTCCTTGAGTTCGTCGTGTACGAGCTCCTCTTTACTTTTGGCGTTTACACCGGGCGATGGGAACCGTATCGAGTGAAAATACTCCATCGCCTTGGCCGTTGACGGAAATAGATCCGCCATGAATTCGGATAGACCGTTGGTCAGATATCCGTGTTGCAGAACAATTTTGCTGTGTACTACTTCGAACTTTCTGGGTTGTTCAACGAGTCTGGCAGGTTTATTCGTGTGCTCAGATGTATTCTGAATATATGGATCCATCAGCCCGATGTCTGCCTGTATCTCTCTTAGCTTCTTAGCACTTGCGTCATTTTCAATGTGCAAATATTCCATCCATATCCCTGCTGCCAAAGCCATTAACAACATTGGATCGCCTGCCTTACTGCCGAGAAGCTCTATTAGTGTGAGCAATCGATCGCCTGGCGTCGGCAAATAACCTGTGCGTGATTGATTGAAATTACTCTGGAAGCCAAGATAACCACAAGTCGTATTCGACTTCAAGTCATAGGACATCGATATTGTCATAAATGCTTGTCTGAGAGGCGGGCTCTGCCAAGTGATCCCTACGGAAATTCGCAACTATCAGTATTCACCCCATCTCGTAGATTCCAGTGGGCATTACCAAAAAACTGTCGCGAAGTGTTCTGCTTCACTCGCAGTGGCACACCCTTTCTGCTTGCAAAGTCATATAGGAAACATGCAGGAATCTTCATCGCTGCGATGAGATGGTCAAAGTCGACTTTGGCCATGGGTAAAGCATTTGTTCCCGCCATTGCATGCTCTTGGGACCACCGCTGATATATCAGACGAAATCGCGCCTCAATAATTTTGCCGCGGATCAATTGTGGTTCTTTAAATGCGTCATTTTCTTCCAGCCACTTGGTGAGCTCACCTTCGCGGATGAGCTCATTGCGAATGACTGGGAGTGGTTCATTCTATAAGGTTAGCCTCAATCTTCCTAAAATTGGTGAATTGGTGGATTATACCCTCAATATCCACACGTCAAGACCACTTAGAGGAACAGATGTTTGCTTGCTTGATTGCAAAAAAGATTGGTCATAGAGGATGCTTTCAAGGCTCATTATCGAGAGTGATGATCGGGACCCGCAATGCGTGCCTGGACAAGGTGATGACGAGGAACAACGAATGTTGCAAGCCTCGAGCATATGTCGAGGAGTAGATATGCCTATCATCCCTCTGTTCGGGCACGTCTGCCGTTATCACGCCGCATCCTTGATCCGGCCATGGAAGAGGGGGCAGAAGCGCCACCACTTACTATTTTTAGACTCGAATCCTCACCTGCATAGTTTAAGCGCTATGGCAGTCAACTTCCCATCCTATTCAACAGGAGGGGTGCTCCCATGAATTCCTGCTCCTTTCTCATGTCAATACTTACTGCCGGAAACAAAGAAATTCAAGCCTCGCCAGAATGGGCTGTTGTCAATCACGATCCGCCACTGAAAGTGCACATCCGCCAAACATTCCTGGCCCTACGGTATACTTATTCAGACCCATCTTGAAGCGCACAGTGAACTGACGACTTGGTCAGCAACTAAATACTTTTTTTTCTCCATATGCACCGGGAATCGCGGCTTGGATAGATATGCCGCAATATCCCGGCCTGGTGAGAAAGGTTGGAAGGTCAGATACAGATGAATCTGTAACCAGCCATCGATAAGAAACGTCGGATACTCATCATACTTGGGGATTGGAACAATGTCATGATGGAAGATATTATGGGAAGAACAGCATACCATTTTTGTGTGCTGGGGCGTCGTGGCCTTAGGAGAGGCGGTGGATCCAAAATGGTATGCCATCTTAACGGCGGAACGAAAATTGATGTAGAGACAATGATTCCAGGCTATGACACATTCCGAATTGGAGATTGTCGGTGTTGAAGTTGATCGAGGTATTAGAATACTTGTTGAGCGAGAAACTTCTGGTCCTTAGTTCTATCGATAGGAAATCGGGAGCTAGTGCTTACTGTATCATACACTTTTCGCCTGCAACACCATCGCTTCCATGCTCTTTTTCAGCCCGACCTGAATATGCCAAGAGAAATAACCATGCACTCATCCGGTACACATTTGATTTGTCAGAAAGCGGGTTGGGCGCAGCATCCTTCATCTAATGTGAGATTCAGCTGGAAGATCTTTAAACCTATCACTATCTTTCCGAAGTATAACAACCTAAAATCTACTGCCACTCGGAAAATCTCACCCAGAGACACAATCATTATGGGATGTCTATGTTCGCGACCCTCTGCTCAACGCCCCCCGCGTGGAGAACGGATTCTCACCCATTCTGGACCCGGTCCCGGTGTACATAGTAAGCACTCCTAAAAGATTTGTATCTGCCGTCCCCTCGATTGACGAGTTTATATTTACAGCCGAGTGCTCTAACACCAGAAGTACCGACTGTTAGGTTAGCTCACGTAGCTTCGCAACAAGATTCAGTCGGTGGAGTGATCAGGGTCGGGAGGTCAGATGTACCAGAAGCGTGAAATGCATCGTTAGAGGGAAAACTTACCTCAGGCATCGAAGTGTATTTACTGCGATACTTGGAGTTGCGGAATGGAGCAGACCAAACGGCCTGATTGCATGTCAATCAATTTTGCAAAAATTATTGCGCAAAGCATCGTTGCTGTCTGAGTGTCTTTTCCGTACAGGATTAATATTGCCTACATCATTGACCTGTACTTATGCGCTCTTTGGTGTGGCCTTCAAGTGAGCTGCTAGAATCGAGGATTAGGGCTTATGCCAATACTATTCTGAAGTGCTTCAGGAGTGGAATGAACAGTTTACTGCGACAAAAGCTCCAAGAATCTCATAAGATCGGCAGACAAGGTTATGCTTAGGTAATCAAGAGCCTTTCATGGTCTACGAAGACTCTTTCATTACTCTCTCCAATGCCCTCACATAGTCGGCCACTTCTTTTGCGCCTGTGAGTGTGATGTCCCGCCTCTTCCCTTCAATGACAATATGCGGCACCGAGTCGACTCCATTCCCAGTCTGCTCCCGTATCAGCATCTTAACATCTTGTAAGCCTTCATGCTCATCATCAATGAATGCCTTAGCATCCACTCCTGGGATGCCAGCAACCGTGGTAGCAGTAAGAAGCGTGTCCGGGCTAGAAGGATGCTTCTCGTTTTCGAAGTACTGTGAGTATAAGGACATCACAATCTTATCAGCAGCTTCGGGTCCTTTCTCTTCTTGGTAATGCTGGATGACCCGATGTGCATCAAGCGTGTTGGCCACAGTTCCTCCGAACTTGAAATCAATGCCACAGCTCATGCCATACGCGGTCATAAGACCAATGTACATCTTCATTTTCTCTTCTGAGTCGCCATAACGGCTCTTCTTGTACCATTCGTATTTGTCTTCGCCTTCTTTGGAGGCCTCGGGATAGAGTTGGTAGGGAAAGTATTTCACGGTATACGTGATTGGAGCACTTGGATTGGCGTTACGAAACTGTGAGAGAGCCGCTTGGAGACGTCGGAGGCCTAAGTAGGTCCTGATATGATTAGCCGTATGTGAGGACAAGGGGACGACAGGCCTACCAGGGACATATTGTATCGAGGGTGAAGGAGATGGTAGATTCGTAGACCATTGCGGACCTCTAGATGGTGTAAAAGGTTGGCATAAAAACGGTGTGAATTAGGGAGGATAGAGGTGATATATAATCGCCATTATGTTGGATGGGATGATCGCGGTGCCTCCTTTGGCCCGTCATGCGGGGAGGTGACGATTTTGGGTAGGTATAGTTTTATCACGATGGTAAGGGGCTTCCCTAACAGCATACCGAAAGCAAACACCCTTTGAGTATCACCATCCATCAACATCATCAAAATGAAATCAAGATGAAGCCAACAGATATAACCACATTCGCTACAACGCAACTAGATCTTCTTGATCAAGAATTACAGGCCGAAGTCGTCGAGTCTAACACTTTGATAGCACAAACATCACCAACGGCATTGCAACGCGCCGGTGCAGCTATCGTGAACCTGAGTATCAGCTCTCAACGGACCGGTTTCGGTGGTAAGACCGTGCTTGACCTCGAACTCGACTCGGCTGTTGGTGGCGGCGATCTACCAGAACACGGAATTCGAGTTGGTGATATCGTAGGGGTACAGGAGCAACCTTCGGGTTCTGCGAAGAAGAAAGAGAAGGCCGATTCGCAGCGGAATGGAGTGAATGGAGTTGTGTTGAAGGTGCAGCCAGCGAGCGTATCGGTGGCGTTGGATAAAGAAGATGTTGATGTTCCAGGTGGGAAGTTGTGGATGTGCGTTCTCCAAGACCACTGTGCTAATTCGAGTCGACATCGAAACATTTCTGGCGATCTTATTACGGAAGATACCCAGAATTATATCGATATCGATCTTGAAATGGAGAACTTTACAGCTCACGGTCACTGCTGGGTGGGAGGAACGCCGAACGAGCGACCTCACCTTTGAACGGGACAAATGCTGATTTGTCTGGTAGTGTTAAACTCGCTAACGATGTCACTTACAAGAGGTATGCTGATGCTTTTGCTACTCTTGCGATGGGCTTTGGTCTGATACGTGTGCCAGGATGAACCAAGTTATGACACGACTGCAGAAGTTCTCGGAGGCTGAATATTCTTCATTCATACGCGTGCTATTTGGTCAATCTTCGCCGACGCCATTACCAAAAGACCTGTCAGATCCAGAATATGGTCTCGACGGACTGGAATGGACTGATCCGTCACTAAACGAATCTCAAAAAGAAGCTGTCAAGTTTGCGATTTTGTCAAAAGAGGTAGCCCTCATACATGGCCCTCCAGGGACCGGAAAGACGCACACTCTCATTGAGCTGATTCTTCAGTTCCTCAAACAAGGCTTGAGACTGCTAGTTTGCGGTCCATCAAACATATCAGTGGACAACATCGTCGAACGATTGGCCCCTCACAAAGTCCCCATCATCCGCCTCGGACACCCAGCTCGTCTTCTACCGTCAGTAGTGAACCATTCACTCGATGTCTTAACTCGCACATCTGACGCAGCAGCCATTGTCCAAGATGTACGCAAGGAAATGGACACCAAACAAGCCAGCATCCGAAAGACTCGCTCGGGACGAGAGCGCCGAGAGATCTATGGCGACCTCCGGAATCTTCGAAAGGAGTATCGAGAGAGGGAGAAAGACTGTGTAAATGATTTAGTGACAGGTAGGTCAGCTTCCACCCCTATCATAAAATCATAACCCTCAGTCGCAGCTCGATAACAATAAATTTCTGGCGAAACTTGTTTGGGAGATCGCCGGAATTTTACCAACATCGAAATCGCAGTGGAAGTTGTCAACATTGAATTGAACATCCAAAAAGCTACTGATATAATTGGCATACATCCGGCTAATCCGCGTGACTACAGGCAGTAAAGTGGTGCTGGCCACTCTTCATGGAGCTGGCGGTTTCCATCTCAAAAATCAAAAATTCGACGTTGTCATCATTGATGAAGCGAGTCAAGCCTTAGAAGCACAGTGCTGGGTCCCGCTTCTATCGGCAAAGAAAGTCGTGCTGGCAGGAGATCATCTCCAACTGCCGCCTACTATCAAGAGCCTTAACGCGAAGTCTGAAGTCACGTCTAAATCGACCAAGGTAAAGGATAGCAAGAAGGAATCGAAGTCGAAATATGACGGCAACAAGGAAACGCACACTTCGGAGAAGGCAGAAACAGGACTTCTTCCAGACCGCACTAAACCCCCCACCACGAAACCCTCAGATCCCATGGACCTCCCAGAGTGGGCAAAGGAGTCCAGACCCAGCAAAGACCCTTCAATAACCCTCGAAACGACTCTCTTCGATCGCCTACTTTCCCTCCACGGTCCCTCGATCAAGTGCATGCTGACAACCCAATATCGCATGCACGAGAAGATAATGACCTTCCCTTCAATCTCTCTTTACGACTCCAAGCTTATTGCGGCCGAGTCCGCAAAAACGCGGCTGCTAAAAGATTTACCATACGAAGTTGAAGATACAGATGATACCCGAGAGCCTCTTGTGTTTTGGGATACGCAAGGGGGCGAGTTTCCGGAGAAGGAGGAAGATGACCAAGAGACAGCAGGGAAGAAGGGGCGGCTATTTGGTGGTGAGAGCAAAAGCAATCCCAGCGAGGCACTTCTCGTCAAACTCCAAGTCACAAATCTCATCGCTGCTGGCGTGCGTGCAGAGGATATCGCAGTCATCACACCATACAATGCTCAGCTCGCTCTCATTCGCCAACTTCTCAAAGATTTATACCCGGGTCTTGAATTAGGCAGTGTCGATGGCTTCCAAGGTCGAGAGAAAGAAGCCGTGGTTTTGAGTTTGGTGAGAAGTGGGGGCGAGGTAGGATTTCTAGGAGAGAAGAGAAGATTAAATGTTGCCATGACGAGACCGAAGAGACATCTTTGCGTCATTGGTGACTCGGACACGATCGCTAAAGGAAGCGACTTTTTGAAAGAGTGGATGGCGCATCTCGAGGAGCATGCTGACCTGCGGTATGCAAACTTGGATGAATTGCCTGTGGAATAAGGCAGGCGCGGTAAGATACGAAGGAATCGGATAATAAGACATGATGATCATGATAGGCCACTTATTTGCTAAATGAGAACGACAGGTTTTTTGACAGCCATAGGCTAGCAACAATGTGTGGCTGGAAATACCTAGAAAAAGATCACACAGTGTTATGAAGACGTCGAACCTTGCGCCAATATTGGTATGCAGAAACACCTGCTTTCGCGATGCCAGCCTCAGCCAACCTTATCGTCTCAGTCCGTCTCCTCACGTACTTCCATACGGCCCCCCGTGTCTCCTTCCCGCCTTCTGAATTCAAAGTGCCCATGGATTGACTTTGGAGGAATTCTAGAAGGATCCATCGCCGGCGTGCCCTTGGGCAATGACGTCCGCCTGAACAACGGTATAGGCTCACGGCATTGATGAGACGGTTGGGCCCCCTCGCAATCAGCTATTAGCATGGGCTCGACCTCAACCCACTCCCAGCCATGTCGTATAGCATTCTCCAACAGCGGATATTCCCTCTGAGCCCACTCAATTGTCAAGGCAGCGAAATGCGGCATGATACTATTTGACCGCAATCTCCTGTCAACCATTGCATGGAACCAAACCTGTCCTACTCCCCAACAGGGCTGACCACCAGCTTTCATGGCAGCCGTGTAAAATGCCAGGTTTGGAATGCCGGAGTAGTGATGTACGCCACCATTGTCCTGTGGGAGTACAACCCATTTCTTTGGATGACGAGGGTAACGAATGCATTGCTTCGGGTTCGTTCGTTCCGGATCCGCTAGCGAACGTAGAAAGTCATAATCGAGGCGCGAGCCATCTACTGGATCGTCGGGTCCAATTCGAAATGGGGGTGCATAACCATGTAGACCACCAGCGGGACGTACAGGATAAACACTTGCATCGGAATCGTAGAATCGACCCTCGAAAACGTCCACACCAATCATCCATGACTTGTGATCGTCCGGATCAAGGTTGCCGCTATATTGCTTGTATAATACTCCAAAGACATCCGCAAGATGTTCATTCAGTGCACCGGGCTCATTGCGATAGTCAAGACCACTCGTTTGCGCGATCAGCCCATGCGTCAATTCGTGCGCAAGCACATCATACGCGAACTCAAACCTCACAACGTGAGCTGTGTCGAAGTTATTCCAGCCGGAGCCAATGACAACCTGCGACCCGTTCCAGTATGCGTTGATGCAATCGTGCCCGTACTGCAGGGTAACATGCAGCTGGTTCCCATCATTATCGAACAATTTCCAACCGAACACATCGTAGAAGAAGCTATAAATTTTCCTGATCTCGAAATCCAACATATCAGGAAGGGGGTTCTCGTCACGATCCATGAGGCAGAATACTCCTGGTAGCTCCTGGGTGCTGTTCGCTGTCCAGACGAAGGACTCGCATTGGCCGTTCGTGGTTGGTGGTTTGCCATTAAAACTAGTTGGGAACTCTTTGCCGTTGATCGAGCCGACGACTTCGTTGCTCCGAGCTGATTTTGCCAATAAAGCCTCGCCTTCCTTGAGGGTATTTCGCGCGACATTTCGAAGCTCGGGTGTCGCGTTTTTGTCCTGGGCGATGTTGAGAAGCCGATCCTCGGGGATGATTGAGCACCACGATGTGGTTTGTTTGGAGCTCATAGTCACTGATAGGATCACTCCATGTAAAAATAGAGTATAACGAGAAATGGTTCCGACCCTTTCTCAGCATAACTATCTCGTGATACCTGAACTCTTCTTCGGATATGCTTTCGTCTCACAACGCTTGTGGCGCGAATTCTGTGGCCAGGAACAGAAGTGATCGAGATTCTAATTCATAGATGTAAGCCTAGAAGCGCAAGAGCCAGGGATCACTGCCCAGTCTTATGCTCAAATCATACGTTCTGTCGTCGCGCATGCAAACCAAGAGAGCTGATTCGTCTAGGAGCTTGACCGGAATTCTTGGCACGTTTTTACGAATCTGTACCAGCCTGTATGGTCTCGATTCGGGGTCTAACGCGATGGCACGCATATAAGATTGCAGCCTAATGACCATACGGTCAAACTCGGCATTTGGATCATCAGTTGCATCATCAATTAAGACTATGATGCAGTTATATATAACTGTTGCGGAGTCTCAGACACAAGGCTGCTAACTTCAAAAGCAAACCAAACACGGCATATCTCCAGCCTGATGCCGACAAGAACTTTCGATAGCTCAAGTCCATACCCAAACTGAATCGATTACCTTCAGGCTGCTGCGGCACTAGAACTCACCAAACAAGCAAACTTCATCTCTGCACACACCAGCCATGGCCGATAGCGACCAAGACCATAACCTGCCATATTACTGTGTCACACAGCAAGACGACGAGCTTCCACTCGCAGGCTCTGAATCCAACACTTACGGACCCCCCTCCATAAACGTAGGCATCAACGACGCCAATCTAGGCCCAATCGTGCCGCGTTGGGACGTATCCAACGGCACCACCAACCTCCAATACCATGTCGACACAAACACATTCCAAAACCTACCAGCAGCCGCAACCGAAGCTGCCTTCGCAGCCGCCAAATTCCAAGAAGCGGCCGAGGAGTGGAACACACTCAATCTCGGTTTAACAATATCACAAGCATCATCAGCAAACACGGCACATTTCTCCCTAATCTACCAGCAGAACAAAGGACAACTAGTAAACCGTCGCGTTGCAGAAGCCTTCTTCCCAAACGATCCAAACCGCTTCGTCATCGTCACTGATCTCGCGCTGAGTAAACGGTATCGCCGAATACTGAAAAATGTATTTTTACATGAATTGGGTCACGTACTCGGTTTGCGGCATGAGTTTTCCCTGGATAAGGCGCAGCAACTTCGACTTGGGGTTACGGAGGATGCGGATGGGGCGGTGCAGTTTGAAGGGAGGAATGAGGAGTCGGTTATGAATTATACTGTTAAACCGATTTTGAGGGATTCGGATAGGCTTGCTGTGAGGGAGTTTTATGGGTTAGTGCCTGGGTATGTTATTGCTGGGGGAGTTGGGAAAGTTACTGTGTTTGTGCCGTAGGGTTGTTGTGGGGGATGGGTGGGATGTTGGTATTAGATAGCTGGGACTGGGATCTCTTCTTAGACTCGTCTGGGCTTGCCTGGGTTGGTCGTTGCTCTTGTTCCACTTATTGTGATTAGATCTAGGAAAAGAGCAAAGGGGATTCTTTGATGTAGATGATATTGCTTGCTTTATTGTTGGATACATCCAAGCTCTTTTACTGTTCTCTTCTTGGTCCACATATTATTGCTCTGTCTATTTGTGAGCTTTGCTCGTTACCATCGAACTCGGTGATCAGCATTTTGAAAAAAAGAAAGATTCAGGTCAGGATAGCAAGCATCAAAGTAGTAAGTAGTGAAGATTCATTACCAATCCATGCCCCTCTTTCACGCCTCCAATTATACCATGTCACCATTTTAAGACTCCTGCTTGCCCCCTTTGAAACAGCTGACCACAGTCCACAAACACCCCTCCAAGCCAAATCCTCCGCCTCATTCCATCCCTCTAAGCCCTCCCACCAGCTTGATTCCACTGAGCCAAGGTAAACGCAATGGTATTATTGGTCTCCGCACATTTAGTCGTTAAGATGTTGTAAACTTCGATGAAGTGAGTAGGATCAGCACTAGCAATGCATTGAGAGCTAGATTGAAGCCAGTTCCCGGTGTTGCTGCAGGCACAAGCATTGAAGCTTTTCTGCGCGTGGTTGGAGATGAAGCAATTTGCTGCATTGGTGGCGAGACTGAGGCAGCGTTGAGATTGTGGCCATGGTACGTCTTCGTTGAGAGCGTTGACTGCGATGCAGGCGGAGAGAATGAGGGTGGTGATTGAGAAACGCATGTTTGCTGGATTGTTGATGATTTAGCTGAAGGCTGAGATGTGATGTGATTGGTGGTTGACAGGTGAAGAGTTCTGGTGAGGCTTGCTGACGCGGAGATGTGAGAGGCTGGTTATTGCTATTGAGACCTGGAAACGGATGCGTTATGTAGACTATTGGGTTGGAGGAATGGTTTAGCAAAAGGCATTCTTGTACGCGAACAGCTCGAGATGATACATTTCGATATTATGAGACAGAGAAATTTGCATCGAATGGCAATCTCGAACATACCAGGAGCTTCGAGATCGACAATTAGTTGACAGCCTTTCCAATAATCTCGGTCTACAGATACCCGAGAACTTTGGATTAAGGCCTCACTTTCTTTGCATGGATTGAGTCAGGAAACCCAGGCACTATACAGAATGAATCAACTAAGAGACAGTCAGAACGACGTCAGCCATCGACGCACTTCAAGACGCAGGAAGCTTTCGTGAAAAGCATAACATTCTTGAGTTGGATTCCGCAGATATTGGAATTGACTGGTTCATGGCTATGGACCAGAGTCGCTTCAAATCCTGAAAAGAGCTTGAGGGATTGTTATAGCATGTCTGAGCGCATTCTCGACGTTCTTGTTGATTGTTCTCGGTTGGAAGGGCGTTCGAGCAAAATTCCTCGTCAGGTTGGTAGTCCGCCAGAGTCACGTGGCCCGGCTGAAACTCTTGCAGTACCGTGGCTGGAAAGTCAATTTTTTAAGTTCTCTGATTGAAAGGCTTTCCAATAAATAATAGAGTCGCCAATTTTTGCTGCGTGAGCTCGAAAGTATTGATGTAGGATATAAGAACATGTGAGATGTCGATCCGACTTGGTTCGCCTAGTAAACTACGAACGCGTTCTCCAATTCTCGACCATTAAAACCCCTCCTCCCTTCATCAAGAAACATGAAATACATGATTCTCTTTACAGCCAGTCGCCCTTTTAATTTGGGCCCTTCTGCATACTGCTTCACGTCAATGCTGATGATGGCCCGTCGTGGTTCTAGCGGAAAGGTTCTGGACAAATTTCACTCTTTAGAGCCTATGAGATCCTGAAGGTCGCCTTTGACTGAAAGTTCCAGACGTCGAGTTCGATATAGATTAATTCCTGGACGATTTGGGAATTGAATTGCCGGAACTTTTTCGATATCGATGCGCATCTAGTAGACTTTCTGTTGTTCTGATTGGCATAGCTGAGTCTGCTCTATCGAGTTCGACACATTGGATTGTCTCCCCAAAGATTCTCTATACACATCTGAAGTCATCATTCCTCGAATGTGGACCGAAATCCTTCAAAAAAAATTGAAAAGTAAAATCAGATCGATAAGCATGGCTCGAAAACGAAGTTATGGAGTGGTGAAGGTGGTGTTGAAGAAATGAAGTTCAAGTTGGGATAAAGGGTTTGGAGGCTCAACCGCGCATATTTAGCGTCCTGGCAGGGGGGGTTTATTGCACACTGACTCGCTCTTATTACCTTTCCAGCCTCGTGAGTCTGGCTGCCATCTGTTCACCATCCGGTGCAGATTGCCAGCTTCTACTAGCATGCTGATACTGGATTCGCCCACTGTAAACCCGATCTTCGCTTGTCTACGGCAGTTTGTGACCAGGCGCGCGAACGTGACATGGTGATGGTTTGACGGCAGCGAGTGCAATGTTGGATTGCGAAGTGACTGCAGGTGGATTGATAGATGCGGCTATATTATTCATCATTCCCGCGACCTCTATATGCTCTTGATTCAGTGTGACAAAACGATCCAACACCCCAGCCTTATCTGATATCATTGCCTATCAAAAATCGGAGCCCCTCAACCCACCAGGAACAGCTCTAACAGCCCACAGGCAAACGTTACTCCACAACAAACAATAGGTCGCCAAATCTCCAGGCTCTACCCACGCCTCTGCAGTCACTCCCGCCGTCTGCCTCTCTGCCTGATGAAGACAAACTCTGGCATTCACCGCCATGTCGGAAAACAGTCCTGCGGCCGTGTCACCTCCACACAGCGAGTCCTCCCCCGCCGCAGCTAGCAGACAAAATGATTCCCCCGCAGTAGGAGCAGCAGCAATCGGTCACGAGAACACCTCTCCAGGAACGTCTGCTGTGCCAGTGCCAGCGGTCGCCGCGTTGAAGGTCGCGCAGCCGTCGACTTTCCTGCAACCGCTTCCGCGTTCTCGTGCCAGCTCCCGGCCAATGACTCCCTCGCTGCCTCTGAGCGCGGTAGACAAGGAGCAGATTGAGGGTTTGGTGAGTGATTTCCAATGCGATGGACATGACATGATAGAAATCTGCATGGACTACCGCGAGGGACGTGGGTTATATCAATGCTGACCGTGGACACAGCGCGCCATTCGAGCCTTCCTTAAAGTTCGCACCAGCTACGATGTCCTGCCCCTGAGTTTCCGCTTGATCATCTTCGACCAGGAGCTTCTTGTCAAAAAGAGTTTGAATATTCTCATGCAAAATGGTGAGTAAACCGACCGCCACTCATCGCGCCCCTAGCTGACAACCTACGTCAAGGCATTGTGTCCGCGCCATTATGGGATTCGACTACCTCAACCTTCGCCGGCATGCTCACCACGTCCGACTATATCAACGTCATTCAATACTACTGGCAAAATCCAGATGAGCTAGAAACGATAGATCAGTTCCGACTGGACAGCCTACGAGGTACGAATCAAGCTCTGCAAATCCCCCTCTCCATCACTAACATTTCAGACAGATATTGAGAAGGCTATCGGAGCACCACAAATCGAAACAGTATCCATCCATCCCGAACGTCCTGTTTACGAAGCATGCCGCATGATGCTCGCTTCTCGCGCTCGCCGTATACCTATAATAGACATTGATGACGAGACGCGGAGGCCCATGGTCGTGAGCGTGATTACACAATATCGTATCCTCAAGTTTGTGGCAGTCAACGTGAAAGAGACGGAGCAACTGCAGAAACCGCTGAAGGATCTGGAGAGGAAAGTGGGCTCGTATGACAACTTGCAGACTGCGACAATGGACACACCTGTGATTGAGGTGATACATATGCTGGTCAAGAAGAACATTTCAAGCGTTCCGATTTTGGACAAAGACGGTAGGTCGAGTTAAGCACGAGGCGGGTTGAGGCTAACAACTATGACTAGGAACGGTGATTAACGTGTTCGAGGCGGTGGATGTGATTGCGCTCATCAAAGGGGGCGAGTTCAACGAGCTGGACATCTCAGTAGGCGAGGCGCTGCTCAAACGACCTGATGTGTGTTTCTTCCAAAAGCACGTTGTGATGTACACGCTGACAACCCAAACAGGATTTTGCAGGGATCTACACGTGCACGATGCATGACCGGTTAGACACGATATTTGACACGATTAGGAAGTCACGAGTACACAGGCTGGTGATAATTGATGAGAACAGTTGCTTGAAGGGCGTGTTGACGTTGAGCGACATCCTGTCCTATGTCCTGTTGGAAGGGGAAGACGACGACGAGAGGAGCGCTTTGAACTAACTCGCGAGTAATTGGACTTGCATGGACACGCGTGCATGATGAACGATACTATAGAAAGGGTAGGGTATGGATTGGCGCGTGGGTCTTGAGTCTCTTTAAACCATGTATACCAAATCTGGATTGACAATGGGACATGCCTCCATTGGGATCCTTGCTTACATGCTTTTTTCTTTGGTGCGGTGGAGGTGAGACAGATGATGACGTTGCAGCTAACGGACTGGACGACGGCCATATTTAAAGTTTAATCACTGGGATGGGTTTCTGAATGGGAAATGGGAAATGGGAAATGGGTCACGGTGTTCGGTGGTGGTTGGGGATGTGGCTTCAACAGTCGTAAGCACACCAACCTACCATTTCTCCACCTCAGGCGACCTGTACTCCAAGACGTCGAATTGCGTGTGCGGATGATGATGCTTGTCGACTTGAAATCAACTCGCGGTCCTTTGGGAATACAGAAAAAGGACGAGGCCTGTCAGCGATCAACACAACACACGCCAAAGCAAAGTGCAGTACCCGACTTCACATGATCCTCTCCCCGATAAGCAACGACTCGATTGATCCGTCTCGGATGATACCTCGACGTCCGTGTTTTTTTCCATTCAGTCGCTCCTTCCAAATCATCAACATCGCTGCAGACGGGCTCTTCACTTCGCGACTTCCAGCTTCCAATCTTCTCCAGAACTACTGCTCCTTCTTTTCATCGCGTCGCGCCTTCACTCTTTGAACGCGATCAACATGGAGAAAAAGTTCGCGATACCTGTTTCTACGGAACTTCAAACAACTCGAGTCCTTACACCTCGAGTCCTCGGTCACACATCACAGCGTTCGAAATTCAGTACTGCGACTAGGAATGCGAGACACTCTTTGAGGAGGTCCATTGGGATTTATGAGGGATTGAGGGATCTTGCGAGGACGAGTACGAGCTCGAGGACGGAGACGGAGACGTCAAGGATATCGGGTCGAACTTCTGTTCAATCGGACTATACGGCGCAGCAGCGAGACCATACGGCAAAGCAGACAACCCATACAGCAGAACAGCCAAACCAAAGGACACAAGCTGGCAGTGATCGCAGCTCACAACAAAGCTGCTACTATACTCCATCGAGTACACCTAGGACCTCATACGCCTCAACCTTTCCACTACCGAGCACACCCACGACCTCTTCTCCTCTCTCACCCTGGTCTCAACAAGCGACGGAAGGCATGTCCCATAAACTCAAGAAGGGCACGCGCGGTCTCTTCTCCCGTCTCTTCGTTAAACCCTACGAATCTATCCAGACGCATGGGAGCGTGCATAATTTGGCGAGAGTGGGTGGTGTTAGTGTGCTTTGTTTACCAATAGAATTTGCGGCTTGTGACCTGGTTATCCCGACGAGGTTTGCGGCTTGTGGGCAATTTCTGGTTGATTTTGGTGAGTTTGTGCCTGCACTGTCTGGGGATGAGGTGGGGATGAGTGAAGAGATGACGAGGGGACGGAGGACAGAGTGGTTGAAATGAGAAAAAGGCTAACACGATACAGGCACACAAGTCCCCGGATTATTCCGCATACCAGGCCAAACAAGAACGATCACGGCACTGAAAGATCATTTCCTCGGTCACCTCTATCTCGATTCCTTCACCACGCCACACCAACAGGATATCGAAGTGACCGTTCGTCTTGCCGCGCTACCATCTCAAAGTGTCGTGGCATATAATCTCCACGACGTTGCATCGACTTTCAAATTCTTCCTCGGCGAACTAGACGGAGGAATCCTGGGCAGCGTCGATGTCTTTGAGAGTTTAAGAAAAGTTCTTTTACCCAACACCAACACCAAGGCAGGACGAAGCAAAGACAAAGAGAAGGAGAGGACGAGTTTGGAATGGGTATGTCGTGGTATTGACACAGAGGTGAATGAAGAGGAAGATGATGAAATGGAGGCGAGGTGGGCTGCAAGGGTTTTATGTGGGATCGAATGTGCGCAACGGAGAAATCTTATCCTTGCTGTGTTTGGGATATTGGCCATGTTGAAACAGGATCCGGTTGATTCTGTTATGGGATCTCCGAGTCGTGAGAGAGCCTTTCCACTGACCTTCTCTGATGCACTGCAAGAGCTTTCTGCGGGGTTTCCGCCCACGCCTACGAATGAAAGAATGAGCAGTAAGGCACTGAGTCTGGTGTTTGCGCCGCTACTGCTCGGCAATCTTACGGATCAAATCCATATCGAAGAAAAGAAACACCATCACACACTCTCTTCCCCCGCCATATTCCGACGGCGCAGCGCTTCCAGGACTTCCAGCTCCATTCACCTCAAACGGTTTTCCAACAACTCTGCGCAAGCGCAACATTCACCTTCTCTATCGGCTCACACTCCTACATCTGGATTCGGATACAGCAGTTCGCCTAGCAAACGCAGTCATATCTCGGCACCCATTCAGCTCAGTGGAAAGGATAATACGCCGTTCGGAGAGAAGTTGAGGAAGGTTGGTGGTGGCGGGAAGGCATCGATATCGCAGGGAAGGGAGTTGGGGGACGGGGTTGAGAGGAACCGAATCGCGGCTACGATTATTGAGCGGCTGGTGAGGAATTGGGAGGGGGTTATTGAGTGCTTGAGGGATGGGGGGTTTGCGGGGAGTTTTGGTGAGGTGGGGGTGGGAGGATGTTGAGAGGGAGGTGGGATGGGAAAGGGCTGAGATGTTGGAGGCGTGGAGGATATGGGACTTTGTTTGTATTCATGCTGAGCGAGGAGTCTGGCGCGGCTGGGAGTTTGTGTTAAGGGAATGGATATGATATACCCGGAATGTTTTTATTGTTTTCTTTGAAGGAAAAGGAGAGTGGGATGGATGGGTGATCGTCTCAAGTCTCAACTGGTGGCGACTGGATGGATGGATGGAAATGTTCTAGATTATGAAAGAATATGACACCCCCCGTTGCAGGTGTGAGACTTTTTTCATCTGCGCGTCTGTGTTTCTTAATGGTGGGTTGGTGAGAGTGGTAAATTAGGGATGTTTAATGTTTAGAATGGCTTGAGATGCGATAGGTATCGTTCTTGTTTCCTTGTTTTATTTATTGGTTGTTTGCATTTGTTTGTGAGACTCGGTTGTGAAAGAAAAAAAAAAGAAGAAATTGGTTCAGAGCGGGGAATATATATACTTTGTTTCTTGACTGGTCGTGAGCGGATATTGAGGCTCTTTATGAGGTTGTAACCGTCATTTTGCTGGAGGTGGTGTAGACCACTCGACTGTTTTATTAAGGTATGTTGGACTTGGCGCGGTTTCTGGGGGTTTTCTTTTTCTTTTCTTTTTTCTTTTTTTGGCAGTGTTCATTTTTTTTTGGATACTTTGTTGCTTTAGGGGGGTTGGATGGAGGGGATGGAATGGGTTTGTTTATTTGTATTTGTGTGGGATGGATTGGATGTGGATGGATTGGATGTGGATGGATGTTATGTTAGAATAGTTTTTGTGAGGTGGGAATGGGGGTTTTTTTTTTGGACGCGGTCTCTTGGCCTTTGCTTGGGGTTTGGAGGGGGAGGGGTGTTGGCTTTTTCTTTTCTTTTCTTTTTCTGCCTTTGGCTCCTTTGGGAGGGGTGATTTTGAAATGCACTGGAGTTTGAGGGGACCGGTACCGGTATGCTGGGCTGTTGGTGGTGTTTTTTAGGGGGGCGGGTTGGGCGGTTTGGATTTTTGGTTGGGCGTCTTAGGTTGATGGGTGGGTTGTTTGATGATAGATTTTGTTTCTTGTGGAGAGATTGGTGAGGTTGGGTTTGGAATTCATTTAGCGCGGTTTGTTTGTTTGGTTTGAGGATGATGGGCATGAGGTTCTTTATCTATTTATTTGATCGATTTTTTAAGCGTTGTTTAATTGTGTTTATACTGGTCGGGTTTCGTTTGTTGATGTTTATTATTTTGATTGGTTGTTGTTGAGGTTTGGTTGGAACTTAACTACGGAGGTACGGCTGTGATAGGGATAATTGAGGAGTCTTGACTTGGCAATTCCAGATCTCGATGCATGATATCAGATCTCGATGCATGGTATAGATCTCGATCTATCATGTCGATATCTATATGATCTTCTTCGGAGATTGTGGTGGTTCCTTTTCTGAGACGTGGGTTTCTCTTCAGCCTCTCGCCGTCTGGGAAGACCCTCGTAGACTTGCGCTGTCTTCCCACCTCCTTACTCGTGTTTTGGATGGGTTGAGGTCTGTCCTTACTCGGATTCGGGCCGTTGCATGGCTTGTTTCTGGTTGACAGGCGAATCGCATCCACATGAACGACGCGGATCGTCGATCCGGAGGAGCTACCGCGTTGATCAGGTCCCAGCTGGCTGGGAGAAGGCTGACTGTCCATCGGCAGGACTTCTTTTTGCTGCTTATCAGATTCTACTTACTTAGAGCGTTGGGTCTCAGCACATTACCACGTCTTTCAGATACTGCTGAGAAAGTCAGCACGGTGGCCTCTGGTTCTACTATACTCGGTACGGAGAGACGATGGCTCGATAACTTAAGGTTATGCTCGGTATGGCCCAACTTGGCTACCTCCCGAGGTAGTAGTGTTCCTTTGCTTTTGAAGATTATGGTATCTGTGGTATCGTTGGCCTTTTCGGGCTTCTTGCCGAGTCTACGGAGGTACTAGGAGGAGTACCCTCAGATTCCACCTCCAAGTTGGGTACCTAGAGGCTTCCACTACCAACTCTTCCCCAGCCATGGGGACTCATGGGGACTCATGGGGACTCATGGGGGCTCATGAGGGACTAGCCATGGGGACTCATGGGGACTCATCGGGACTCTGGCTCTACACAGCACACGGTACCTGCTGTTGGCTCTCGTTCGGCCCTTCCTGCTGGACCCCCCGGCACTTCCCTCGCAATTCTGGCAGGATGTACCCCGGGCACAGAACAAATCCGCTGCTTTAGCGTACGCTCTTGTACCGACTAGATTATTTTCTGCAGGGCCCTGGACGGGTGACGGGGACGGGACTATTCCAACGACTCAACTTCGACAACCTCAATGTTTGTGTCCCTCTACCTAACCAGCCTCCGCCAACCAACTCACTGCTAAATACCTCTTCACCACCTAGTTCCTGTCACCATTTTTCCTTCCACTCCTCTGAACCGACGCGCGCTGTCACAACTCCCTGTACGCCAGGGAGTGCGGCAGTCGCGGGACAGCATGTCTGTATCCGATACCTCATCTTTCACAGATTGTTACTCTTCAACGAGTCTTGAAGAAGTTGCCGAAGGGGAACGTGCAAGATCTCGAGAAATTGCCGCGTGAGTGGCGAGGATTTCCTTCTCGTGCAATATGCTGATGTGGTGACAGCTATCTTTCTGCAGCTTCAATTGGAAACGACACTCATCAAGGCCTGTCTTCAACGCCATGTATCTCAAAAGATATCAACCTGATGGCACTCGTTCAGCTTGCAGCTCTGCGACTGGACTCTGACCGATCGTTTCTCTCTCTGATCGATGGTGAATCTCAATATATTGTGGCCGAGGCGACCAGACATCAATCACTGTTGCCAAACAAAGTCACCCAAGGCGAACCGTCCCTCTTTCTTGGAGTCTGTAAGCTGGAAAAAGACTTCGGAATCTGCCCAAACACGATGAGAGCTTTCTGCCAAGGTGAAACTGGCCCATTCATCAAAGACGGACCCAACGTGATCTGCAATCGCACTCGATATGTGGTCAATGATCTTCGCGCCGAACCCACATATCTTGAGAAACCTTATGTCTATGGTTATCCATACATGATCTCTTATCTCGAGGTGCCTCTGATCTCTCCCTTGGGTTATGTGCTCGGAAGTCTATGCGTAGTCGACAACCGCCAACGAGAATTCAATGACGACAAAACTGTCGACACCATGACTGAGATTGCTGCTGCCATTATGCGGCACCTCGTTCTGGTTAAGACCGAAGCAAATCATGCCCGATCACAAAAACTGATGATGGGCCTTGGACAGATCGTAGACCGGGATTCTACCCTTGCGAATTCCACCACCGTGAGCGCCTCTGTAACTGCCAACAATACGCGGGAAGCGTCCGCAATTGGGAGCATGATTGGGAATGGCACGGGCTCATACGGAAGTACTAGGCTGGGCTCTATGGTCCAGAATGACCTGCTGACTCCAATGTCGGAACCCAGCCGGCGCCAGTCGACCTGCAGTCAATTTAGCCAAATAACGACGTCTGATTCTGAGCGTAGTGCCAGTGAAGAATATCCATTTTTTGTGCCACCGGCATGGACGCCTCCAATGAGCCCATTTCAGAGGGAGGAGAAAGATTTTTTCGACTCTTTGGCCCCGTCCTCAGAAGCAGTCCATAGTTCTGGCACCAAATCTGCCGCGGAAGACAACCCAACGAGCTCTGTTCACTCAATTCCCTCATTTTCTAAACAACAAAGGGCTGCTTCTCGGGTTCCCCCGAATCTGCCCTCGCCTACCTGCTCTACTGCCACTGCCACAGCCACATCGACTCACGCCTCGCCCGTCTCACTCGAAGTACGAGAGACTCTCAACAGAGCGGCTACAGCCATACGCGATGCTTTGGACATGGACAGGGTGACATTCTTCGATGCTGTGCCCAGCGGCTTCGCAAGTAGATCTGCACATCCTACGCCACACGAAGATCTACTATCGATCGATGAATCCGACTTCTTTACAAGAGAAACTCCACAGGTGTGTTGCGCCACGCTTTCAGAATCAACAAAAAACAACTACACTGGGTCACTATCTGCCCTACCAATGCCGGAGGCGATGTTGCAACGCTTGATAAATCGATATCCTAATGGTCATATATTTACAGCCGACAGTCATGGCCCTATAGATTGTCGATATGGGCCAGGACACGCAATGCGAAATATACAGAAGTCACACGAGCGCACCAGTCGTGTCAGAGCCGATATCCGCAAGCTCTTTTCTCTCGTGCCTAATGCACGGTATATTGTGATGCTTCCTCTCTGGCACTTTCAAAAGGAAGTTTGGTTTTCAGCCTTGTTCGGAATTGTCGAAAACTCGAATTTTGCCATTGAAGCGGCTGATATCAACTTGCTTACAGCGTTCTCCCATTCGACCATGGTTGAAGTTTCTCGTTGCGAAGCTCTGGCGGTTTCGAAAGCAAAAAGCGACTTCATTTCATCGATAAGCCACGAATTGAGATCCCCGTTACACGGCATCATGGCAAGTGGAGAATTGTTACGAGAATCTATCGGTGATACGCAGTTCCTACCTCTGTTAGACATGATCGATTCTTGTTCGACGACTCTTCTCGACACGTTTGACAATCTGCTCGACTTTGCAAAAATCAACACTACCAAGAGAGCTATGGGCAAAGATGAGCTCGCGCCTAATCGAAAAATGAGACCTGAATTGCCCCTTGTTGATCTCAGTGAATTGGTCGAGGAAACGGTAGAATTGGTGCAGTTAGGGCATTTCTCAAGAACCGGGTTCCACGGTGAGCAGGAAGGCATCGTCACATCGATGTCAGATGCAATTTCCAACTCGGGTACCTCGACCCCTGGCGAGAGCATGCCAGATGCTTCCGTTCTTGTTACCGTCAACATTGAGCGAGCAACCTGGATGATCAGGATCGATACGGGCGCCTGGAAACGCATCAGTAGGTCAATCTCGATTTCTCAATCCATGTCAATTACCCCTACACATTCAATCCCCGAGGATTACCCTGCCTCGTGCAATACCCTCACATCAAGATCGATATCACCAATCTTCTGGCAAAATCATTCTTTAGAATTGCTAGAGATTTGTCGATATTGGTTTCGAGGTCAACTACAGTGATACAGATACTGCAATTGCGCGGGGCGATAGTGGGCGCGAGGCAGGCCGCAGGATTGTCGAGTTCATTGGGCTGCCAAACATTTAATGCCATCCCTTTGAAGTCAGAGTCCGATTTACGCAAGCTAACTCTTCGTCCAGTCATGAATCTCTTTGGCAATGCTCTCAAATATACTAGAAGCGGTCATATTGAGGTCGTTTTGAGCATGGTTCAGAAAGCTGGTCCTAATAGCCAATCGCATACCCACATATGTTTTGCGGTCAAAGATACAGGGATCGGAATGAGCGCCGACTACATGAAGTACCACTTGTACACGCCATTTGCACAAGAAAATGCTCTTTCACCAGGAACTGGTCTAGGCTTGAGCATCGTGCAGCAACTGACCAAAAGCCTTGGTGGGACGATGGAGGTCAAAAGTTTGATAGGCATCGGTACGCAGGTCCAAGTGTTTGTTCCGCTATTATCTGGAGGAAGCCCCGGACCTCTATCCCTTCATCTTGCACCACTACCCAAGGGAGTGCCTATGGACATCCGCCGCGAACTCGTAGGTCGTACGCTCTGTTGTATCACAGTGGACGCATATCGAAAATTATCTGGCATGAGAACGGCAACGACGAGCGATATACGTGACAGAATGCGCGTCATCAAGTCGACACTGAAGCAGATCGCAAACGATTGCCTCGGAATGAAGGTCATATTTGCCACGAAAGCCACAGCAATGCCAATCGCCGACTTCTATTTCTTCGACTCGAATATCTGTTTAACCCAAGGTCAAACTGTAAAACCCAGATCTAAAACGCGGTTGCCTGACTGCTTGTCCGCTTCAACGCCAATGGTGATGCTTTGCTCTGGATCTGGACCTCTGCGATCTTCGAGGGACGAACAGGCAAGCTCCAAGGTTGTGCACTTGAGACATCCTCTTGGTCCCAGGAAATTGGCCACTGCGTTTGCCAGGGCTTTGGAGATTGGGAAAGCAAGTCAGCCGTCATCAACCGCGCCTCCGGTTTTAGAAACTGTGGTTGAGGATGTCACGTACCTCCCTGCTCCTTTGGACGAAAAATCGGCGCTTGCTACGGCGCAGGAGCTTCCTTCCGCCTCATTTTTGCCTCTCTCTCCATCGTCGCCGTCTCCGCCAGTACCCTCGAGGCCAATATCTCCGCTGACATCCTCGCCTATTTTCACACCTAAAACGCTGTCCAGGCAGTCAACAGCAACAGAGCTGCATGATCCGCCCGAGAGCGGATTACATCTACTCCTTGTAGACGACAACCCGATCAACCTCAAGATCTTGACCACCCTGGCTAAGAAGCTCAACTATACATATGCCACAGCCTGCAACGGCCTTGAAGCCGTTCATATATTCAGTGCCTCCTTTCATCCTACCAAACGCCTATTCAATGTCGTGTTCATGGACATATCCATGCCGGTCATGAATGGCTTTGTAAGTAAACTTGACTGGCAAGGCCCTCTTTGTTCCATGCTAACAGTGACATAGGAAGCAACGCGTGAGATACGGAAGATAGAAAGGGAAAACGGATTAAAATTACCCACACCAGCAGAACCTGCGCAAGAAGAAGACAACACCACCCAAATGAAATGGTGCCAAATCGTCGCATTGACGGGCCTCGGCTCCGAAAGCTCGAGACAAGAAGCCTTCAGCAGTGGCACCAACCTGTTCCTCACCAAGCCGGTGAAGATGGGTGAGATTAAGCAGTTGCTCCATGGGGTTGAGGAGAGTGTTAGGAGGGGGAGTGATGGCAGTATGCCGCACGCGACGCCTAATCTTTCGCTGCTTGGAAGCTCGAGGTGGAGCTTTTCGAATACGAGTAGCACCAATACTAGGGTTTCTTTTCGGACGGCGGACAGTTTCGGGACGGCGGATAGTGGGAGTGATGAGGCGACGAGCGTGAGGAGTGGAGGTGTGGGGTAGGGGGGTTTTTGTGTAGTCGCTCTTTTGGCAGAAGTTTGTGGGACGCGATTGCTGAGACTTGATGGTTTTTTCTGGCTTTTTTGGTGGAGGGTGTTGTTGCGTTGGGCGTTCTTTTTGGGGTTTGGGGTTAGGTCTTTTTTGAGCGGCCCCGTGGGATGGGAGGGGAAAAGAAAAGGCCGGTTGATTGTTGATAGCGTTCTCTTTTGTTTTCTTTTTCTTTTTCTTTTTTTTTGGTTTGGATGCTGGATGGTTTTGCAATGAGATACCCCTGAGTACATAGGTTTTTATTTGAGGTTTATTCGTTTGGTCTTGTGCTTTTTTTTTTTTACTTTTACTTGTGAGGTTGGTTGGTTGGGTTGGTCAGGTGGTTGGTTTGTTTGGGGTACACTATTGTGGGATTGTTGGGCTTTGAGGCAGGGCGGTGAGACGTTCTGTGATGTGAATAGGTTTGGGTTTTGTTTTTTGGGTTCTTGTTGTCGTGCTGTGTGAAATCAGGTGTCATAGTACATGTTCTCAGGAATGGTAGACGTTTTCATTGATACATGCGGGATTCTGGCTCTCTTCCTGATCGTGATATGCTGTGGCTTGGACGGCTGTCGAGAAGAGATAGAAGAGCTGTTACAAAAGTGATGTACCACGAGATTGTGCTTCCGATGTGGTTTCTGGGCAAGACCTCTCATTCGACTGGCGGTTTTCACGTCAAGCGGCTTCATGAGAAGACATGGTGTTGTAGGAAGGCTGAGAATTGTGCTGTGCATGATGTGTCGGTTCAAGTGTGGTATTTTGCTTTACGGCGACTTGGGATTTACGTCTTGTGTCTTGTCACCTTTGTTCTCTCCCTGATCATCATCTTCTTCCTTCTTCTTCCCCGTCCACACCTCCTTGATCTGATCCATAATCAACGTCCCATAACCCTCTCCATTCCGCAAAACCTCCCTCTCCCTCTCGGCCCGCTTCATCTGCCAATCATCACCCTGATCACCCATCCATATCTTGTTCACAACCCCCAACGTCTCTTTCTTCTCGCTTCCCTCGATCCCCCGTTCCCTTAGTTGGCGCTGTATTTGCGCGTATCGTTTTGAGGGGGCTTGGTGCGGTGCTGGTTCGGATAGGCGTTGGAATGCCGTTCGCCCGCTTCGGATGCCGGAGACGTGGTTTGCGGAGGCGACCCAGATGCCGCCGAGGGCCAGCGTGTAGAGGTCTAGTTTTCGGGGTGGGAGGAGGGCTATTACTGGGCATGCGACGAAGAGGCCTATTGCGAGATTCCGCTTTGCGGAGACATATTGCTGGGCGCGTTGTTCGGCGAGGGTGGCTGGTGGTGAGGCTGTTTCGGACATGGTGAAGCGCTGTCAGTTGGATTCGTGTAAGGGTCGTGAGATATGTGGTTTCCTCAGTTCCATTGTTGATGGTTGATGGGAGCGTCGACGTCGTGGAGCCGAAAAGTCGAGATCGGTTTTCGTCCGAGCTTCGAGAGGCCTCGGAACTAGAATATGTACTCCCCCTCATATTCATCCATCCCCAAGCAATCAATTCCCGATGGCTTGGATTCTGTCAAGAAATGTGGGTGTTCATGACTGGGGGCTCAAATCGGACGCATAGGGTGCCGTTTCACATCATACTTGCATCCGCAAGATGTTTGCGCGAAGAGGACACTTGGGGAGAGTACAAAGAGGAGCCACTCTCCTTTCGTTTCCTGAGACACGAATACCTCGTAATCTCATCCACTGAGAGCATATCGTCGTCTCATGTCAACGAGAGGAGTAGGTCCATCACGCTCAAATCGTTCTCAAGCTAATCAATCCAAGAGCGCGAGTCCGGAGAGAAGAGCTACGGAAGATCTCGCGTCTGCTGCAGACCGTGTAGATGCTGCACTTGGAAATGATACAGATATTAGGAGACCAGCTGCTGCGAGGTTAGTTGAGAACCGTGTAGCACGGCGCCATTGCCTTGAGATGTTGAACCAGCGAAAGACTGGCCCCGAACAGTTTTCGGAAGCAAATGGTGTCTCATAAGTCTCCACTCAGATCGACCGCCATGGAAATAATAGCACCGGATCTGAGTGTCGGCCGATGGCTTGTCAAATTCAGCAAGGTTATTCTACCGGTGCCGATGCGAACTGTACAGCAGCAAGAAATGGCAATGATATAATTGCAACAAACGAGGTCCATCAATGAGCCATCTCAAGGGCAAGCTATGGAAGTGGGACACCAGCAAAAGCGCATCTCAGCATGGCTGGTACCAAGGGACAAGCCACCACCCTCTTCCCTCCCAGCAGAGTAATGACCGTATTAGAACTTTACAGACAAGTGAGTACCGCCTTTCAAGGACCCCTTCTGTGGACCCGAAGATATGCGATCAGCATGCTTCCAGGGAATTTTTTATAGAAACCCAACCATCTTATGCTGGGAAATTGGAGATAGCTCAGGATCAAGAACAAATCCACCGTTCAGACAATTGCCAGAACTTTATCGCTGAATCTCCAGAGGTGAAAACAATAGACTGATTCGGGTGCTTAGGACGATTACTTGCCATATCAAGAATTGCCGCACAAAGACTCTCTCCGACTCTTTCACGTAATACCAGGTCTTAGATCTGATCCGATAATTTGTGAGCTGCAGACAACCCAGCTCCAAGAAGCACTTAAATCTGAGGCAACCTAATATGTTCGGGAAGTGAGGCGAAAAAGAAAAGCATAGCTTGCGATGTCAAGCCCACCCAGATGACGCAAATTGTCCACAATACGTTGCGACGACACAATGCGAGGACCGACAAAGCTGCGTTTGGGCTGATGCTGTCCGTATTGATCTGTCAAAAGATTAACGAACGGGGGCATAAAGTACGTTTGATGCGATCGATCCATATGGCTGCCACTCGGGTAGTCCTCTGGCTGGGGAGTAATACAAATGGAGATACATATCGTGCCTGCAGCATAATCTGCGCTATCATCAACAGCTACCTTCGAAGCAGAGGAGATGAGCAAGTTGTATGTCTCATACAGCATACTCAATTGATTATCGCTGTCGATCTGCCCCGCCGTCTCATTTCCAATACTGGTCCTCTGTTTCTCGGCTCTACGATCGAGATTGGTTCTGGCGCTTGTGGTGTGTTTAAGAGGTAGCCCTCGCCTCGGATGCTGTTATGATGTGGGGAGATACGACTGAGATTGCATGGATTCGAACTAACAGTATCCCATCCTTCCAAGAATTGTACGACCTCTGAAGACGTTAGGGATTGGTCAAGACTATTTGAATCTGCAAAGAGTTATTGACGACGGGATTTTCAAAGTTGTGCGCATCGAAGCTTCTTCGTCTGCACGTCCCAACAACCTACTGACAACAATCGAACAGCTCGGAGCAGGTTTCATAGGACGGCGAGTTCAAGAGAACGCTAAATATGTCTGCTGGAGACTATAAGCTGGGAAGGACTGGTACGGTACGTCCGTCAACAACGATATTCAGCACTTGGCGGACTTCAAAGCGACGTTATACGGCTTGCTGCCTGCAACTGACATCGGCAACGCTTTCCATGAGTAACCCTCCCACTTGCGTACACTGACGCTGCCGATCGATTCCACCAGAGCGTTGCCAACGCTTACAAGGGGATGAAGTTATTCTTCACGGACAGTGGTAAGCTGGGACTCATTCCTATGGCTATGCAAGAAGGAGATGTGCTCTGTGTGTTTTTGTTAATAGCGTGCCATACGTACGAAGAGCTGAGGGATACTTCCATAGATTGTTCAGAGATTGTTATGTCTACGATCTTATGAATGGGGAAGCAGTTGTCTCGATGGAAGAGGGACGATTGGAGAAGAGGTGGTTCAAGTTTCGTTGGGATCTCGATCGCTTCGAGTGGGCTTGGGAGATTTTGGCGTCAGGATTATACGAAAATACCTTGAATTGCTAATGGAATTGATGCATGTTTTCCAGAGGGACATCTGAACTGGTATCATCAAATCCAGATTCAGATCGATATCGATAGATTTCCTGCGATTTTAGGAAATGATTCCACCAGCATTTGATCGCTTTCGACATAGATCAGTACCATCACTATTTTAACGAGACTGCTTAAAAGCCAAGGGACACCGAATTACGGAGGAAAAGTGTCTGAAAAAATAGGCACTGAGCATGTGACTTTCCCAAAGAAGGCAAGCGTGCTGCGTCGCGTCCTCAAAATTCGTGACCTTGAGGTCCTTCTCTCATTTCATCACTTTCCATCTCATTTTCATCTAGAAGGTATATCTGAAGTGCGGGTTCTTCAAGTCCGTGACATCTTGTAATCCAAGCTCTTGACCCAGACGCTCTTCCTCCTCTCTTGATCTTCCACTTGCCGCGGCGATGCGATCTCTACGCTTATTCTCGTAGACATACCATGCACCCCATAGCGCAATAGTAACCACCTCGGCAGCGAAACAAGCGGAACATACGATGGTTCCTGTCAAATAGCGTGGCGCATCGGCAGTCGTAAAGACCTGAGCACCTATCATGTTGCCTACACAGTAGGCGATCAACGTCAATGAGGAAGCGACAGTTCGCTTGGTCCCTCCTGCGATGTTCGATGTTACTATCAATGAGGTCAGCTGAGAGACATCTATCCTGTGATCTCGAAGTACTTACTCATACTCCAGCCAAGAAACAATGCCAGCGAGAATATGACAGTCATGTCAAACATGCCCCATTTGACCCATTTATGCTTGGGAATGTTGGGCAACAAAGACATCACCAGCAATCCAACGCAAGGAAGAACACTGGAGATGATCATGATATACATCCTCTGGTTCTGAAACTTCCGAAGATAGAATGCCACGGCCACAAAGGCAGCAATGCCCATGGCGTATCGTGGGAGACCGTACAACATAGATTGCCACGAATCAAAGCCAAAGGTCACGTACAGCAGAGAGCTGAACGTAGTAATACCTCCATTTGGAACACAAGCAAAGAATGTGTTAAGGAACATGAAGTAGACCTGCGGGTCTTTGAAGCACTCCCAGAATTGGTCCCACTTCCACTTCTTGCTGGTACTTTCATCTCCCAATTGGTTTTCGATGACCCGCGCCTTGGCCATGATCTTTTCCTCCGCACTCAGCCATCGCACCTCCTCAGGTGTGCCGATAACAAAGAAGCAGATGATAGTACCGATCATAGTCAGACTTCCTAGGAATAGCGAGATACAACGCCATGCCGCAACTGTGCTGTTGTGTCCCACCACGTATCTCGCAATTCCATAGAGAGCGAGATTACAAACGATGGAAAAGAAACTCTGAGATGATTGCCAAAAGAGCGAACGATTGGCATGTTCAGCTGTTCGATACCAGGAGCCCGTTATCAGAAGGAAGCCGGGCGTAACGTTGCACTCGAAAATGCCTTGAAGGCCTCGAAGAACCATTAGTTGGGTAAAATTGTTGCAAGCACTAATGCAGAGCAGGCAAGCCGACCAACCAAACATGTATGCGGAAAGCACACGGCCAGTGTTGTATCTCTGCAGCAGCCAGGTTGATGGGAATTCGCCAATCAGATAGGTGAGATAGAATCTGAGGCGACTGTCAACTCATTTCATAGTTGTCGCCACTATGTAGCACATACATGGTCGTCAGCCATTGGAACTGTTGGCCCACAAGGTGCGTGTCGGTTCTCATTCCAAATAACTGGGCGTGGTTAGGGCAGCTGCGTGGCGATCAATGCGATGTGCAATAGGACTACCTACAGCTTGTATACTGATAGAGGTTTTGTCCGTTTGCTGGATACCGTACATGAAAAACATTATGGGAATCAGGTAAATATCGATCTTCCTCGTTAACTTCCTGTATTGCGCTTCCGTATAGACTGCGTATTTTGTCAGCCTGGGTATGCCTCAAATGCCTCTGGCCAGTACTCACGCTCTTGCTGACCAACAGCAATTGAGACAACTGGTTGGAGATTGATGGATCCATCCTTCTTGTCTTCATGGTCGCATAATTTGATCGACTCGGGTGAGTGTGCTTCATGGGTGACCATACTTGACTCGAGCGTCCGAGTCTCTGTACGACTTGCAAAACCTTTGATAATGACACTGCTGCGAGGTTGAGCTCTAACGATATAACCATCATTCTTGAGGCCATTACAGAGGAATCAGGGATGTTGTATGCGACTGTGCTGAATGGGATCTTATCTGTGGATACTGGGCTAGCTTGAAGGAGGCTTATCGATGGAGTAAGGTAACGTAGCTCCAGTATAAAGATCAGTTCATTACTTTGGGGATATCTCGCAGTGGTAAACTCGGACATCGTATCATGCACATTAATCGGCGGTAATACGCCCCGGTATGCAGACATTGCGATGTCAATCAGATAAGAGCTTGACGGGAATTGAAGGCAAGCAACGGGTAAGATCTGTACTAGGTTCCATAACTTGAGAGGTTGGTGTGCCCAAGGCTAGGTTTACTCCGACGGGGTATGCACTATCCATGCGTAACGATCAACATCAACCCTGCACTTTAATCGGGGCCCTGCGGGAGACGCGCATCTCCACTTGCTACAAGCGCCTTATCTATCTGCTCAGGAGAGCGACGGCCGTGTTCGACTTCCACCTCGGCCAATTCACCGAAAATGCACTTGTGAGCTCGAAATGCTTGTCACCCTTGCATATACCACAGAACTCCATACCAAATTCTAGACAAAGAACTTAATACAACATCACGATGTCTGGTGAAGGCCCAGTACCAGTCTCAGATCCGACGCCTTCCTTCTGGAGAACAGAGCTCGATGAATTGGATGATCATCGCAGTACTCCCGATTTACCTTCCGAATGTGATATTATTATCATTGGTGCTGGATTTGCAGGTGCTGCTCTGGCACATTACATCTACGAAGACAATCCTTCGCCGCCATCTTTGGTGATTTTGGAGGCCCGCCAGGCATGCTCTGGTGCGACAGCTCGTAATGGTAAGCTCTTTCGTTTACCCGTCAAACCCATAATTAGAGACCTAACTTTCTTTACACAGGCGGACACTTGAAGCCCGATACCTATCTGACACTCGCTAAGAATGTTAAGAAATTCGGTGCTCGTGCCGCTGTTGATGTCGCCAATTTCGAAGCATCACAAGTCTATGCCATGAAAGAACTTGTGGAAAAAGAGAAGATTAATTGCGAGTTCACTCTGACGAGGGCTTGCGATGCCACGCTGGATCCGGGATTGGCCAAAGAGATTGAGGATGCCCATGTTGAATTGCAAAAAGCTGGAGTTGCCAATTTGAAAGATGTTCAGTACACGGGTCGTGCGAATGCAGAACGGGTTTGTCCATCTCTGTGACAGGGTCAGAAACAAGCTGATCCTTTTTTAGGTATCTGGTGTGAAAGGAGCATTGAACTGCTTCACCTTTACAGCAGGACATATTTGGCCTTACAAAATGGTGATGCATCTCCTCCGAGGCGTCATAGCCAAGGGCGCCAACCTCCAAACCCACACCCCAGTCACTTCAATCGCCGAAACCACATCAACTGATGGAAAATGGCAAGTCACAACCGCACGCGGCAATATCCAAGCCAAGAAAATCCTTTACGCAACAAACGCCTACACATCCCACCTAGCCCCCCAATTCAAGAACAAAATTGTCCCTGTACGAGGTATCTGCTCACGCATCGTCGTTCCTGAAGGTCGAAAAGCACCTTTTCTACCTAACACATATAGTATCCGTCATGGACCGGGGCTATACGATTATCTGATCCCGCGAAATGATGGGAGTATCATTGTTGGAGGTGCGAAGAGCCATTTCTGGCATGACCGCAAAGAATGGTATGGTATTCATGATGACAGTAAAATGATTGAGCCGGCGAGGAATTATTTCGATGGGTTGATGCAGAGGACGTTTTTGGGGTGGGAGGATAGTGGGGCGTATACGGATAAAGTTTGGACAGGGAGTACGTCTCATTCCCCCTTCAAGCCTCTCATAGGAATTGTATTGCTAATATGGGCATAGTTATGGCGTATAGTTCTGATTACATGCCTTATGTCGGAGATATACCTGATAAGCCTGGTCAAATGGTTTTGGCTGGTTTCTCGGGTCATGGTATGCCTTTGATTCTTCTCTCGGCCAAGGCGGTGGTGCAGATGCTTCGGTTTGGGAAGTGTTTTGGGGACAGTGGGTTGCCGTCGCTTTTTGAGGTTACGAAGGAGAGGTTGGCAAGTACTGAGAATGCGATTCTGGAGGGGCATTCGGAGGAGCCGCTTGTTGCGAGGAGTAAGCTGTAGACTATACGTGCATATCACATTGGGGTTGTCAATTCTGTGCTTTGTGATCATACACGAAGCTTAAAGCGGGAAGTTCAATCAGATATCGATGTCGATGAAATTCTGGCGATGTTCATTCCTAATATTGCTAGAAGTTCATCGACATCGATCTCGAGATAGGAAATTCTATCATGAAAAACACATTGGGTATTTGAAAAGCTGGAAGAGGCAATGAGTTATCGTGAATGCACAATCCGAGAATCAGCGGATTGAGCTTCTGGGAACAAACTACTCTTCGCATTTCCCCTCTCGTCAAGAAGGTTTTCCTACATTCATTTCTCCTTCATCTAGAGATTGTATATCTATTATTCCAAACTCTCCCTTCCGATCCTACATGCCTCGCGTTATGCCTTGATTTGCAGTCACTCGAAAGCTATGTATTGGAAATATCTTTACACGGGAAGAACTCCGCAACCTACGTCTCTTCCCCCAAGTCCATCCTTGTCAATATTCTCGGCCGGGCGCTTAATCGACCGCAGTTTCGGGACCAAAATCAACATGCCCCACCCGTATCATTGTTATCAATTCAGAGGGGTCAACGGGATAAGAAGACGAAAGATACGATCGAGTCTCAAATAGGATAATTTTATAGGGTGGGTGAATCTACTATGTAGGACGCACGTCATACCAGTAGATGCCGGCACTGGTGCATGGGTACTGGGGTTGATATGGAGAAGGACTTAGAGCGTATCTTCAGTTCTATGTAGCATTTAATATCGGAGGACAGAGGTAACAGTTCGTCACCGCATGAGTAGGCGCTTCTATTGTCTCATTCAGCCGCATCATCACAGCCTACAACAATCCATCCGAATCCCAGAAAGACAAACAACCCTACGCCAAACCCAAACCTCTCCCCTCAATGGCAACCCAAAACAAACACGTCGTCTTCGACGTAGTAGGTGCGCACCCCCCTTCCCCGAATCCAAAATATCCAACCAAACCCAGTAACAAAAACAGGAACATGCGTCTCCTACGAAAACCTCTTCGAAGCCATCGAAACCCGTCTAGGCGCTCGCCTAAAATCCCATTTCGTAAACTCAAAATTGCTCGGTTACGCATGGATAGAAGCCAGCGAAAAGGAATACACCTACCTCTCCCTCTCCGGAAAATACATGCCTTTCTTCTCCGTCCTCCGCTCCATCTTCTACCGTACCCTCGGAAAAGCGGGGATCGCGGAACCACGAAAACTTGCCTCAGACGACGACCTTGAGGCTTTGTTGACGGCGTTTCGAGGGTTGAAGGCGCAAGCGGGATTGGTGGAGTGTTTTGGGAAACTGAGGGACGCTGGGTTTACGGTTTGGGCACTGACGGCGGGGGATACGGAGAGAGTTAGTGGGTATCTGGAGGCTGCTGGGGTCAGGCTTCCCGAGGAGAATTTTGTTTCGTGTGATACTATTGGGGTTGGGAAACCACATCCGGAGTGCTATAAATATGTATTTGATAAGTTTGATAAGAGAGGTCTTGATGTCTGGTTCGCAGCGGCGCATATGTGGGATGCTTCTGCTGCGAGACGTTGTGGGTGAGTTGCTTTTCTTCACTGTTTTTTTTCTTTTTCTTGTTGGTTATGAGGCTGATTGGGTTGTGATAGATTCAAGGGCGCTTGGGCTTCGTTTTGGGAGCAGGAACCGTGTTTGGATATTTTTGGGGAGATGGAAGTGATGGCAGCGGATCTGCCTGGACTTGCGGATGGGATTGTGGCTTATGCAGGAGAGGAGTGAACATATACAGCGATTTCGTTACCACTCATCGTGTCGATGGGCCCGAACAAGTGCTCATTATGGTCGAAAGTGGTATAAAGGCTGCGTTGCTGAACTATTTTGATGTTGGAGACTAGGGCTTAGCACTCCAGTTCAGGAGTGAAGCTACGGTGTCGCCAACACTTTTTTCAAGCGGTGTGAACTTGATTTCCAAAATCTCTCTCGTTCTCGAATTATCAAAGCCATAGATATCTTGAGGAGTATCATCAATGGGGTTTCTGGGAAGCTTCGATGCAAGCTCGGGATGAGCTTTACGGATGGCTTCTACAACGTGTGCGAGGGAATAATGACCCGCGGCGGTGAAGAAGCGTTTGCCGCCTGCTTCTGGAACTTCAATGGCTTGAACGTGAGCGATGGCGAGATCGCGGACGTCGATGAACAAGAATGACCCGGTCGGTGGTAATTCATCTTGAAGTATTTTACCCTGAATGAGGTCTCGAATAACTTCGTTTGAAGTGTTGACGCTGCCGAGGCTGTCGAGATGGTGGACGATAGGACCAAATACCAGGGGTGGGGTTAAGGTCGAAATGTCGAAATTAGGCTTCTCCTTCTCGACGAAGTCCCACGCTGCTCGCTCTGCAAATGTCTGTACCAGGGATGAGCGAACACCAACGATTGAAGGTAGGTTAAACATACTTTACTTCCAAGATATGCAAAGGCACCACGTTTAGTGACAGCTTCATCCCAGGTTACGGGGTTCCATGATGTCTCATCATACACTTTGGGTGGAGATGCATTGTACATGGCTGCAAAAGACGAAGTTATCACCACGCGCTTGACTTGTGGTGCAAATGCCTTTACTGCACGAAGGATGCCCACGGTTCCATTAATAGCGGGCTCTAGCAGATCCTTAACGGGGTCCTCGGGTTTGTGATGGACTGGAGAGGCTACGTGAAGGATATAATCGAATGGCGGGTTAGATTGAACCGCCTAGGTCGAAAGTCAGCTCGTGAACCCTAGAGCGGTTTTTTTCTTTCCACGTGAGAGCGATGAAATACCTCGTCAAAGGCACCTTCCTTGGCAATATCAGGCACAACGACATACGAGAGCTGTCCTTTCGATACGCTGGGGTGTGCCGCGAGAATCTGGTCACCTTTGAGGCTAGACCTTACTGTTGTCACCACCGCATAACTATAAGGCTGCGTGTTCAAATTTTCTACAGAATGTTGCAGAGACAACCGTACCCACGTTCTAGGAGGACATTCAGAATATGGGCAGCGATGAAGCCACTACCACCTGCAGTCGTCAACATGGATTATCGATGTATACAACCGTTTTTAACGCACCAGTCAACAAAACTTTGCTCATCTTCGATTTTCAGATATCAAATTTTTGATGCGCGGTGCGAATGATGTGCAGAAACTGCATTCAGAATAAAGCATATTCTGTCGTCTGTTCACGCCGTCCGCGCGATCGGTCTTATAACGCATTATTCCGGCCGAGTCCCCATATGGCCTTCCGGGCCATGGAAGGTATCGGAGCAGTAAAGGTCTATGTCCGCTCATGATACATAATATCTTAACAAAGAGGGCATGATCATGATGATCCTCAGGTATCAGTGAATTTTGACAGCTTCCAAATCAACAGGGAATTTCGATTTTGGAGGGCCTTGCAGCTTGCATGAGGGCTTCTTTCTCTGGCGTGTTGGCTCTCGAGATGAGACAATTTCATTACCTACAAGCCGGTGATGACAAGTCGCGTAAGGAAGCAAAAATTTGCGGCTGAAATTGTTCGAGAATTTGCTTGCCAGACTGGGTAGGACACGTGACTGCGTGATGAGACTAACCGAATCGGTTCGACCGAAAGGGGTAATTTCCGCTCAGAATCGTGGACCTTGGACACGCGAAAATCTTCACAAACACGAAGACACCACTCCAAATAGCCCCGAATGAAGCCTCAACACTACCGCCTACATCCATAATGGGCAGTTCAAGCTCCAGCATTGCTACACAGCCGTCATCCAGCACTCTTCCATCGCCAGCTCAAGATCCCGAAAGCATCACAGATGAGAGGCCTGCCAAACGAGCCAGACTGACCTCCGAGGATAGCCACAGTCCGTTGGGACACCTATGGCAGGAGCTGGAAGCTCACAAAAATAGGCAACGAGATAGAGATGCACTTTTTGCACAAAAAGAACAGGATCTGGCAAAACGTCAACAAGAGCTCGACCAAAGTCGGAAGATACTGGAAAAAGAGTACAGGGCGCATCAAGCACGCAAACTACACCACAAGGACATTGATGCACAATGGAAACAAGTCCAAAAAGAACTTGAGAGACAGGCGGAAAAGAGCAGAGAATTAAGCAGGCTAGAGGAAGAGCAAGAGATCAGGAAGCGGGTGCTTGAACTCCAAGCAGGGCAGTTGCTCGCCGAGGAAGAGGTCATTACCCCTAGTGATTGGAATGAGGAGGCGCTTCACATACGTACAGAAGCAATCCTTACAGAGGAAGAGGAAGAAGATGCCTCTATCAACGGGCAAGAGGGGGAGGGGGACAGAGAGGAGCAGGGAAAAAGTGGAATCAAAGAGACGCCTAAAGCTGACGTGGAAAGTGCAACATCGAATATAGCACCTCGCACTCCTGCAGAAGGAGAAGAAGAACAAGAGGAAGAAGAACATACTGTCACAAGTCACGAAAGAGTTCAAGACATGGAAGGACCAAATGAGAGTGCGGAAAAAGAGACGCCACACGTAAATTTTTCAAGTCCCATATTGAACGGATCGCCGAAAAGTCTCACGGGATTTTCCATGTTTGACGACCATTTCTCCCCACCTGTGACTATGCGATCATATATGATCACGGCCAATGACGACACAACGCCCAAATATGATGGCCCGAAAGGAGTAACTCAGGTAATTCTGCTGTAAACCGCTAACAATTCTTTCCTCACTTTCTGACCAGGCCCGACCGAACCCTGTCGATATACAAAGTGTCAAGTGCTCCTGTCGAATTGAGTGCAGCGCACGTTGCAGCTGTTTCAAAAATGGCTTGGGGTGCACAGCCGATTGCAAATGTAAAGCTTGCACGAATCTTCTCAATAGCATCGGGGACCTCTTCCGGGCTAAACGTCATCAAGCAACGCCATGCTTTTTGAGCTTTCTGAGGAACAACGAGGATCTCGATTTTCACAAAGCTGAGAATCAAGAAGAACTGCGAGCTGTCCTTTTCGGTGTCCAGCCTGGTAACATGGATGACGCGCCGAAGGACGAGCTGTTCAGTGGACACGATGGAGATGAAGAATTTGAAGAGCTTGCTATTCGCTGGGAATGCTCTCGAGCTATGGATGAACACCTAAGGCTGGAAGAAAGAAAACAAGTGACAAAGGAAATCTTCAAGCTGGGTCTCGCAATCGACAAAACTCGCTACGGAAATAGTTTCTTCTCCTTTTGTCGAAACAAGTGGGAGCAAGACAGCCACACTACTCATTGCACCACCTGCGGGCAATGCAAAGACTGGAGAGAGTGGCACTGTAAGAATTGCAGAAAATGTACGAAAGGGATTTGTAAATGTGGTGGTGTCTCTGCTTCCTACGAATGGGGTCGCGGAGACCGTGAAAAGATTTTTCAGTTGAGCCGTCAATGTGAGTTAGTTCATCGTCAGAGAATGTACTGCGTAGGCTTACTAGCTAAATTAGGAAAATCTAGGCCAGGAAAAAGAGCAGCCTGGAATTACCGATTGCCCTGTTTCCCATCAAAGTTCTTCATATTTTCTGCTTTTCAACGATTTGTGGCCGCTAACTTCTCCTTTCCGGATCCCCTTTCTTTCGCTGATGATGCCTCAATCCGCCTTCTTGTCCTTGCACCTTCTATATCATTCGAATTTGAACTATGCTCTCGAGTTTGGGACAAATGATTGTCGGGATTATCACGATGCTCCATTCCGTGCCAACCTGGATTGCTCGCCCCAAGCCGAAGAAACATGATTCGCAAATACACGCAGTAGGGCATTTAGTATTTGCCACTCAAGTCCAATGAACCAAGTGGTGGTCAAGATGTTCTTTGCGCAGTTACTGCTTGTCCCATTGAATAATGAAATGCCCTCACAAACTGCTTGATCTACTCAGATATCAAACAAGGCGGTATGGTATATGAGCAGCGTCGTGATTCCAAGTTGCGAAGAACCATCCTTTCTCGGACCAGCAAGATTTATCATTTGGTTTACTTTGAAATTTGATACTACATTCGACATGGAACAAAACTCAGAAAGTGCTATGGCTACTCAGCCTACAAAGACTGAAAAGATCAAGCCTGTAGTGGTTGGGATATACGGTATCTCTGGCTGCGGCAAGAGCCACCTCATCAAGGAATTGAAGACTGCTCTAAGTATTGACGATAAAGATTGGTATGTCGCCCTTCCTATTCAAGTTCGCATTGCTTTTCCATTCGAGTACCCAAGGAATCTTGGTTGACTCCTCGCGCAAGTCCATCCCTTCCCAAAAGGATCCAGTCAATCTGTCAGAACCTATCTCAAGAAGTCAACGTCATGGAAATCAAGATGCAGATCGCAAAGCAAATACTAACATGGAGACCTAGCCCGGACTTCGCATACTACGATGGCTCTGCCATTATCGCTCGCGTTACTGAAGGTGGGCTCGCTGCGTTCCAGGCCATGTCTCCAGAGCAGCAGAACGATCATCGAAAATTGGCTATCGATGCGATTCAACAGGAGTGCGCCGACACTGGCCGCGTTGGAGTAGTTGCTGGGCATTACATGCTCTACTCTGATGAACGACAAACCCCCGAGATTATTGCTACCGCAAATGATCTTTCTACGTTTACTCACATCCTGTATCTCGATGTTCCCGCTGAAACCGTAGCTCAACGTCGTGGCGACGACCAAAGAAAGCACCGCGGACATCTTCACGTGAATCGACTACAGGATTGGAAGGTAAAGGAACAGAAGGCATTGCGTATTGTCTGCCGCGAGAACAACATCCTCTTTTCCATTCTATCAGGCTTGTCCTCAACATTGGTGACGGATGTATCCACCATGTTGCGCGATTTTCAGCGACATGCCAAAGATCGTGAAAGCTCAAAGACGGTCGAAAAAGTACTCAAAGAGTGGATTGAGTCTGGCCCCGAGCGCTTGGAAACCGCAATGGTATTGGATGGCGACAAAACATTGGCACCCCATGACACAGGTGTTATGTTCTGGCAGGCTGCAAAGACCTTAGAGGCTAAATTGGTAGAGGTACGTTACAGTCCAAGCAAACTTTGAGCTCTTGCTTCTGCTACGTCTTTCAGCCTTTCACCAATAGCATATTATTAACGAGGCGTCTTGTAGGGCAATGATTTCCGTTCTCTGCTTCTCGAGGACGTGGGCGAGGGCAAGTGTCCATTGAAGACACTCTTCAGTGGACCGTTGGGTTACTCAGAGCTTGCTTTCAGGCAGGCTGTCCTGATGTACGAGGAAATTGCTGATCCAGCTCAATTCGACGCCATCTGCGAGCAGGTAGCGTCTCAGGTCACCATGTATCCCGAGTTCGTGAAATTTCTGCAGGTAGTAGCAGAGACTACACACGCCCGAGCCATCGTCGCGACTTGTGGGTTGGCTCACGTCTGGAATAAAGTTCTCAGAAATCATGGTCTTTCTGAGTCCGTGCGGGTCATTGGAGGTGGACGATTGAGCGATGGTTATGTCGTGACTGCCGAGATCAAGCGCGAGCTGGTGTCCAATCTACGAAAGACATACAACATGGAGGTCTTAGCTTTCGGGGACAGTCCTCTCGACCTGCCGATGCTGCGCGAAGCCCTCCCATACAAACAGTTCATTGTGGTTGGGGATGAGAAGATCAGAAGCAAGAGTATGGAAGATGAATTGCGCAAAGACCCGTTTCTGAGCAGGTCTGGATATCGACAAATCCTGTTGCCTGCAACAGTGAAACCCCGTCTTACTGTTCAAGACCTCCCCGTTACTCAGCTTGACAACTATCACGTCTTGAAGGCTGTTCATCGTCGTCAGAGGGTCGGACCTGAGTTCTTACTTGCCACTGAGGAAACTGGCATGCAATTATCGACCGCAATGCGCAATGCAGACAACAGCGGACCCGTACTCAGAGAAGCTCATCGCCGAGCTGGTTGGTACCTTGCTACCGAGTACGTCCACAAAATCGTGGGGATTGAAAAGTTCGACATACCCCATACTCAAGGTGGAACGACTGACGGATGGCGACTCCGTAACGAGAAGAAGACCACGGTTGTGGCACTCATGCGTGGCGGTGAACCCATGGCCTTCGGTGTCAGCGACGCATTCCCACTCGCCTATTTCGTCCATGCCAAAGAGCCGGTACAGCTGAAGCCTGAGCACGTCATAGGACAAAAGCAGATCCTCCTCGTGGATTCGGTGGTCAACAATGGGGACAGCGTGGTGGAGTTTGTAGAGCACATTCGGACCATGGATGCGTACATTCGTGTTGTGGTCATAACTGGTGTTATACAGGCTCAATCTGTCGGTATCGTTGATGATGGTCATGGGTCGTCTGAGCGTGGGGGAAAGGTGGGGAGTTTGTTGGAAGAGGATCCTAATTTCAGCGTCATTGCATTGAGGGAGTCAAAGAACAAGTACACTGGGAAGGGTGGGACGGATACCGGACATCGGTTGTTCAACACAACGCACATGGATTAGGCGGAAGGGACGATGGAATTGACACGGGATTGGTGTGGTTGCTGGGCGGAATCTTCTTGTGTGGTTTTGACTTGAACATGGTAGTTTTCCTTCGCTGAATTTACTTGTCCCATGAGGATCTTAATCAAAATCCTTCTGACATTGTGTTGGACAATTTCACCCAACGTGACTAACACGAGATGAAATTGGCCTCAGTCACCTGTTTCATGATCTCACTGAGTTTTACCAGCCTCCGTATTATAGCACAATGGCCTCATCAATACAGTGCCCTTCTTAATGTCTTGAACTCGAAGTTGCCGTTGGATTTGAAATTCCTCGACTTGAGATTCAACAACGGCAGAATTCTAGCTACTCTCAACTTCAAGTTTGCCAGGAATTCATCGATATCGATCAAAAAGCTACAGCGGCGAAAGGGTTAACGGGGTATCTACTTCCTAATTAGGATAATTATATAGAAATTATTATCTCCCGCCTATACTGCCGGGCTATACGGCGGATGCCAGAATTTACGCTGCAATCCGACGGCGGATTGTTCACTGACCGCCTAGTCGCCCTGGCTTGACTCGTCCTCGCGGCGGGCTGTTGGATGGCCTGGTTGTGAAGCCCAAATTCTTATTGAAATATACACCTTGTTGCGCCCTTCGGCCTTTGCTTCAACGAAATTCAGCGAGCCTGTCTATTCCGGGGTGGAACTCTTCTGGCTCGCTTCTTGGGCCTTGCCCCATCGCGCGTGTCGTTTGAAGCTGTTTGATGTTGTGTCTTCGTAGTCAGAGTCAAAGTCATCATATGTTCGCTTGCTCCCACTCGGCTGTCTTGGTTTGCTTTGCACTTGGGGCTCTGCGTCTGTAAACGCACGTTCGGACTTACCTCTATTATTTCCTGGTTTCATTTTTTCTGATCCTTTCGTCTTGTCGTCAGGAGCACTTCGCTCGGGGACGTTTGATGATAGAACTTCGTCGTCGTCCAAACTGAAGTCAAGAACGACAAGACTCAATAGTCTCGTCTCGTTGCGGGCACCGCGCCACATGGTTTGTTGCCGCCTCTTCTTGTCTGCAGCCTGTCTTTCTTTCTGCTCTGCAGCTTGTCTTTCCTTCTGCTCTGCAGCCTGTCTCTCTTTCTACTCTGCAGCTCGTCTTTCTTTCTGCTCTGCAGCTCGTCTCTCTTTACGATCCTCTTCAGCGCGAATCTCTTGCAGACGATGCCGAGTAAATGCCGGTAACGGTCGTCCCATCTCACCAATTGTCGCCCCATCAACATTCCAGGTACAAACCCATCCGCAACGACCTTCGCATACAACCCGACCCCACCGCGTCCCATCAAGACGAGTCCGGCCATTTCCATTGGACAGAAAAGCCACGGCAAGATTCACATTGACCTGGTTTACCTTAATTTGCCGGTGGTCTGAACCCGCTGTTGCGCAATCGATCTGTGTGGAGTGCCAGCGTGACTTTACCGATCTGGCCTTTGACTTGTTGGAGCGGGTAGGTGTTGTACGGGTTGAGCGAGAAGAGGTCGAAGAAATCGAGGGTGGTTAGGGAATCCTCCCAATTGTTCTTGTTGATGTTGTGGGGTTTCGTGACACCCACCATCTTGATGTTATCCTTTCTTGGAATCAAATATCACTAGTCGAGACGGTCATGTGTGTTTTTTCCTTGGTTTTCTTGCTGACTTCGTTCCTGGTGGCTGTGGCATTCTCTTATAGACGAGGCTAGAAATAACACCTGTCAGGGTGTTATCGGGGTTCAAGTAAGAGCAGGGGGGTTCGAACATTTTAGAACTACTGTGTTAGTGCCCTAGAATTTGACCATTATCAGACTCATTCACACAGCTCAAAACCATCCGAGATATTATTAACCGCGGAAAGGGAGATGTGAAATCTAAGTAACCGTATTATACTCGACGAGATTGTCGTTTCGGGGCTGTTGGTAGGTCTTGGACCTAGGTCGTAATAGTCGTAAGAATAAAATATATACGTATAACGGAATAGTATCTCTATATTATCTTATACATATCTATATATTATGCGAACATAGTAGAAGTTAGAGACTTCAGATCCCTGCTCTGCCAAGCCATCCACAGGAATCCACAGGGGCCGTAAAAAGTAGGTAGCTAGGTAAAAGCCTGTGAGAAACATTCAATCATCTCCAAGGACGTTACGACCTAACTCGGAATCGTCACCTTCCAGGCCCACCAACCCACAAAGGACGAGTCCGTAAAACCACATTACCAATAAATACAAGGATCCAGAGTCAACTTTCAAATCAGCCGCCCAATAAAGTAACATATTCGCAATCTTACATTATTAGATTATAATCGTGTTTAGGTAGGGGTTAACAAGGTATATACTACTTTTAAAGAAAACAATTCACAGATAATATTGCCAATGAAGAAACTATACGACTGAAAACAAAGAGAAAGGATAACAATCAATGACTATAGTACCTCGCCGTGGTATCCGCAAAAGAAAACAAAGGACAAAAGGTTTGCTGGAAAAGAAAACATCGCAATAGCCTCAAATCGCACCCCCCCTTCCCCCATCCAAAAAACAATGGTATATCCCAAGCCCAAAACTCCCCCACAGAAGCCACACCATCCAAGTCCCCAAAACTAAAGCCCAAACTGCCCATCCAACCCCCCCATCGCAAACCCACCACTCCCCCCAGACCCCACAACCGGAATACATATACCCCCAAAACTATCATGACTAACACTCCCCATCAATTCCGGAAACTCCTCACCGCTCGTCAGACTATCATCACTAAAACTGAGGACACTCCTCGGCGCTTCTCCAGAGCGCCGTTGCATATCAATGTCTTCCGGGCCAATTGTCCACATTTCAGGACTCCATATCATATGCGGATTACCGGTGGTAGGGAGGGGTGCGACATCCAGTAGAGCGTCGACGGGGGGACCGCCATAGATGCCGTCGTAGATGTTCGTTTGGCCGTTATCGAGGGAGCCGAGGAGTTGTTCCCAGTCAGTCGTAGAGGATTCTTGTTTCCGTTTTGTGTTGTGTGAGGAGTTGAGGTGATTTTCGGTGTCGGTTTCGCCCAAAGGGAGGTAATCCAGATTTGTTATAGGCCTTGATGTCGAATTGTATGGTTGAGAGTGACTTGGTTTAGGAGAGCTGAGGCTAGATCGCTTCCTGTCCATGTTGGGAGAAAGTGTTGGCTCACTGCGGGCTGTGTGGGGCTCGGATCGCACGCTGTGGAGGCTGTTCTGAGAATTACTGAGATTATGGTTGAAGGCGAGTGTGGGCAAGGTGGCTCTTCGTTCATCTTTCGACGGCCTCGATGGTGAAGTAAATCGGTTCATGATGGCTCGAATGTGCTTTTGCGCCGAACTCATCCCCTCGTACACGTTTCCAATGTTACCGTCTGAGCTGTGACGCGACAAAGTTGGCGTCTGTCGCTGTTGTAGCCTCTCCGGTGTTGCCAACGCATTGCTGATGCGGCGGAACTCGATGGAAGCTGAGGAAGGTGTTTGGTCAAGGAATTTGGCAATCGTATTAATTAGTCGTTGGTTTTCCCGCATCAAAGCCCCTTCTTCATCAAGTTCAATGTTTTGGAAGAGCAAGCCAAAGCCCGCGAGAACAAGCAATTCGAGTTTGTTTAGGCATATCGAGAAGGCAAGGCCACGCTCGTCCAGCAGCTCCTGGATCTGCACCATCGCCTTGGAAGAGTTTGCTAAAATCACGCGGGCAGATCCAGCCATGTCGCCAATCGTCGCGGACGCGCAAACAGCTGGCCTGTAAATTAGAGACCGGGTATAGTGGTACACCAAGGACTAGACAAGTCAGCTGAATGCCCAGCTACCGTAGCATCGATTTACTCACCAGAAGTGGAGAGCGCGAAGAGACGACATTAGTACTGGGTTTATCTTGAACAAACTGTAGTCTGAGATGTGAAGGGAGCTTCTTCAGCCAATCATCAAGCTCGTCTGAGAGGCTCACGATGTTGCGGAGTGACAGATCGTATGTTGCCGAAGCAGGGTAGTTCTCGGTGAGGACCCTCGCAAGAATACGTGAAACTTTGAACAGAGCCAATGCGCTGGACAATTTTGTATATTCTCCCGGGAGGGTGGGCAGGAAACAGTTTTCGGTGATATATTCATCGTCGGCGTCCACGGGATACTCGCAATGGATGTCCTCCTCCTTTAACAAACGTGGTAGGCCGAGCTGTGCGGCAGAGAAACTGCATCGCGTTAGAAGCGTCAGATGAGGGGCAGGGCTTGCAGTCTTACCAGTCAAGGGTGTACAGCGTCCAAAAAAGCTTCTTCCGTGTCTCGCATGTCAATGTGCCGAGCGCGAATCTTTTCTGGGACTGATGGAGACCAAGGCGTTGGGAGAGGCTAGTTGCCAGACCCTTGTATTTCAACAGACGCGCATGTTCACCATTCTGCAGGCAAGAAACTTGCGCCAGGAGAAGACATTGCAGGGTGACGAGGGAATTGTTCATCAGAGACTGTTCCAGAGCTGCTTGCCATTGGACGTTGAACGATTCAATATCGTCCTTCAGATGGAGCTATTAGGCTGTCAGGAATGAATACGCGACAGGGACGGGCAAGACTTACGTTGCTAGAATGCGAAGCTGATTGCGCTGCGATCGCAAACACCAAATTCAATTGCGCGAGAGATGGCTTATCTTCCATTGCTTCCGGGCATGACACATACTCCTCGTACAGACCTAGGAAGCCAGGGCGATGAAGGATTGGAAAAAGCGGCGCCCATTCTTGGAAGAAGATATTGATGAGTTGGTCAGAGACCAAACGGGCAGGAGCTTGCCAGCAAACCGCCTGTGGCTGAATGGTAGGTATCGACATGCGAGTATCGCTAGCCAAGAACGCATTTGCGTCCAAGTCAACCTCCGTTCGCGAGACTTCATGTATCTTGGCCTGGAAAGCGTCGATCAAAGTCCGTCCATTCGAAGATCCAATGAAATGCGGATCCGAGTTATGGTCGTTCACCAATGATTGTGATTGTACGACTTTGAAGGTATCATCCTTCTCTTGCTGTTTCGACTCCTCTGTCTCCGGGCTGGGAGGTTGCGTGGAGAGCGACTTGTTCCGCTGGGACATCCTGGGTGAGGTTGACTGTATCCGAGATAACATTTCCAGTTTCTCGTCCTTCTCGTCCAACAAGTCTTTCAGATCCCTCACTTCTGCCTCCAACGCTCTAACTCTTTCTTCCAGCGACTCTGTATAACCACGGGGAAAAGCCCTTCGGCTAAGTTTGTCGCTAGTCTTGCATTCAAATCCTACATTGGTGCACTGCGAGCAGCTCCTGTTGATGTATCAGTACCAGAAGTAATCCCCATCCATTGAGCAGTGCTCACGGTCTGATGCCGTCGCATCTTATCTTCTTTGACCGGCAGCGATCGCTACAGCTGGTTAGCATTGTGAATCAGTCCACGTCTGAGAACAAATCTACCAAGCCTGTGCAATCCTGGTCTGTGCATTCTGTCCGATCTTAATAACTTTCATGGGAAGAATGCCGGGCATAGTGAAGCAGCGGAACAAGTAAACAGAGTAAGGAAAAAGAGGTGTCCAGCGGGACTCTGGCACGAGATAGCTCGGTCAGATTGACTGGGATAACACGAGGTAGTTGGATACCAAAACAAGATGTTGCTTGACTATGTTGAAGAATCTGGAGATCTAGGAATGGCGAAGGGATTATTATGGTGTGCGTGATGATGCGACCATGAGCAAAAACCTGGGGAAACGCTTCTACATATTAGGACATCTCTCCGACTGGGGAAGGTCAGCGGCAAGCCCAGGCCACAGGGGCGGATTATTTGACATCAAGCCCATGATCCACCTGGAGTGAATTGGCGCGATTCGATAGAACTATGCGGGGAGGGAGCCGGGGTTCTCATGAAGGTTGGTGAACTTGTAGCGTTAGGCCAATTGGGAGGTGCTGGGATATAAGCTATCCACAGCTCCGGCGGGGATAAGTCGGGAAACGAAAAGGAAACGGAGCGTGGAGTTGGGATATGGCAGCGGAGCGTGGATTGTATGTCTTGTTTGGCTTGTGTGCAGCTGTTGAAGTTCCTCGATCCGCTGTCAGAATGAAGCCGTTTTCAATCGTGATCCCGTTGAGGAAGCAGTTTTCAGTCTCTACCAGGTCAGCACAATGACGACGCTAGAAACACTCGATGTCGGTGGCCGTGGAAGGTCCAGCCAATAGCTAATGCATGGCATGGAAACCATCGCCTTTGTTATCTTACTGGATGGACAGTCAGCTTCCGGAGTTCCCATCCGCTTCAAAATGCCAGACCACCGAGAATATTCTAGTTCCCAGTAATCAGGCACGACTGGCGCAAGAGATCAGCTGAAGCCGCGCCTTAACCATAGCCTTAACCATAGCCTTAACCATAGCCGGGCCCGGGACACACCTTTTGGCCACCCACATCCAACGAGTATATAGTCAAGTATAGTACAAGTTCACCAAGAACACATATATCAAAATAGACCATTTCCGAGGAGGTGGTGGTGTTGGAATCTCCATCAATTTCTGCACAGCAATAATCGACAACATTTCCTGCCCGCATCGCCCAGCAAGGCCTACTCCGGTTTCGATGCTGCAGCTCATCCTCTCACCAAAGCTTTGTCAAATACTTCCAGAACAGCGCAAGCCAAGTTTAACATCATACCAATCTACATAGACTCTAGCTTCCAAGTGTACTCCTGAGGTCCCTGCTCCAAAATTATTCCTGCCTGCTTCAATATCATTCCTTCCTTTATTTCCCATTCCCACATGTTGAATCGCTGAAGGCGCTGTTGTCGCCGTATTTTTTACAGGAATCATAGAAGCATCTATGGCCGTTTGGAACAGAGCACTATTGGTATTAGCAATGTTTATAATAGCAGATCATGTTATACAAACCTCGCTGGTGCCCGTTGTAAAAGCTCCTGCACATTCAGTACACGATCTCTGTGTATTGAGATATGATAGCTCTCCCGCCGCATCTCTACATTTACATGCGGAAGTTAACCTATAAACCTCTTAATAAACTTTCAGGGGAACGATAAGGATTAAACTAACTGAGTAAAAAGTCCCAGAGCAGTAGTGAGGAGGAGAAGCTTCATATTGAAATGATAAGGTAAAGAGTTGGTGTTGTGTGTAGAATTCAACTGATCTTGCAAAATTGCAATAGCGACTTATCGGGTATATATATCCATCGCCAAGGCGAATAGAACTATGCGAGCCTATTAATACTCGTTACAAGTATCCACCTCCGTAGAAGAAATACCTAGGTAGACCGAAAGGACAATTATTGACGCCGAAAACGAACGCCTCACGCATACATGGTACACCGTAGATTACTTACCATCATACCGTAGTACTATCTTCATCTCTCAGCCACCAAAGACATCTACAAGCATCCGCCCCAGTCGTGCTACGCCTGTCTGCCTTCATTTCCCATGTCCGGCATTTTCTCCCAATCAGACCCTGTCAACGATCCTAGTGCTTGTGCATCCCTCCGTTTCCCTCCTTTGCTTTAACCTGATCAAAGCTGCGATAACTTCTGCATCCTCAACTCAAGCGTCCAAGAACTTGCTCAAGATATTATTACACATATTTGCATCAAGTCAGGTATGTGATTGGTTGAGTGTCACAAGACATTTCCACCTCCCTGAGATTTGGCTCATTCTTTGATCATAGGAGCCATTAGTATCCTTCTAAAAGCGGATAATCCCTAGACTGGGTGGCAAGCATATACGAGCTGATCGAAAACGCTGAGGCGTCTTCATCGTACGCTAAACTACTCCCAATTTGCGGGTGCCTCTTCCGCAAGTCGACTGCAAAGCACAGTGCCACAAACGGTTCATGAATTGTGCAGAACAAGTCCGAGGAAGTCTTACTCTACCGAACATCAGAGCGCGCAGGCAGGGAGAAGTGCAGTATTCATCTACTCGTCCACGGTAAATCATACATGGCCGCGATTGATGCCCAGAAGCAATGCGATTTCCAGGTACCATACGCCTGGAGAATGCATTAGCCACAAAGGAATACAAACCTCGAGAACAGTTGACACGCCGAAGAAGTACCTCCCCCAACCACGCAGATCAAGAGCACTACTAGCATCACGCACGTCTGCTAAAGACAAACGCAACCCATGAACTCGAAAACAAGACCAACATCAACGCCAACCACGGAATATGCCATAGATCAAAACGAAGAACCCTCTCGACCTCGAACTAACATCCCCACAATACTCCGTAGTCCGTAGCGATCTGCAAGTCTCCAACGCCAACATCGACAATCTGGGGAAAGGACCGAAGCACTGCCATTGACCTTGCCCCACGCCTCGCCGTCTCACCTCTTTCCTCACCTATCCGTGGCGTAATGCAGGATCCATCGTAGCTCACGATAGGACATTCAAGAAAAGGGGTGAAGCCATACGACAGTCTACAAGGACCGTTTGTACTGAATCGTCAATTCCGCTTCCAGGCAACCCATCCTTGGCACCCAGCTCCATCAGACATCGTTTTTAAAGCGTTGTTGAAAGCGTCTCTCAACGACCCCGCGCTTGACTCTCGACCTCCCCCAATATGTATTCTCGAGGATACTATTTTCCTTCTATTCAAAACTAACAACCAAACCCCTTCCCAACTTAACAGACAGTAATCTACAACTCCCCTTATTCTCCCTACCCAAACTTCACTCGCAATAGCATTACTGACCCATACCCCCGTCTTCCCTATACAAAAAGCATCACAAACCTTCCACCCACCCCTCGCTTCCGATGGCAGAAAGGACACTCAGTCATAAAAAACCGAGAAATTCTCACTCAGTCCCACGAATGCAGTTTTGTATCTACAAAGACATTCGGTGTAATAACACTGATATATTTTCGTCGTCTGAATTCTCAGAGATTCAACGTCGCAACTGTTTATGGGAGGAGTTGTATGATTAAGATATATGGTTCAAAGTGAGAAGGGATGCCATTATCGGGTAGATGTTTGCTTTCTCGATTGCTGTTTGAATGATATGTTGTTCATGGTAGATGTACTTAATTCTCAACTCTATCTTCGACAAAATCCAGGCTCCGGTGGTTTTCGGACAGGATCTGAATAGAACTCCTCATATCGAGATCGCACACCGTAATAATTTCCTTCCAGAAAAGAGAAATCCCAGTGCTACTCACCAGCCATCTCAACCAACGTTCCCAAACTATCAATCCACCCTTCAAAAAAGAAAAAACCAAACTCACCACATCATCCTCCTACCCATCACGACAAATCAACCTCCTCCTCTCCCTCCACATCTCCCCCATCTCCCACCCCGCCATTCATCTCCTCAAGATACAACTTCACAGCCTCCATCCCAGCCAACACCTCCACCTCCCCCGCCAAAGCCTCACAAGCAATCCTACAAACCTCCCTCTCCAACCCATGCAACCATACAGCCATTTCCCAAACCCCCACTCGAACACCCGTCCCCTCTCCCCCCTCAACCCCACACAAAACCTCTTTAAAAGCGTCCAAAAGCCTCACCTGTTCAGCGACCCTCTCTTGCAAAACAACAACAGCACGAAGTCTATAAACCGGGAACAAGTATTCTTTTTGCAGGAGCGCGGGGAGGAGGGAGGGGTTGGGGAGGGGTGATCCTTTCCAGGATAGTTCTAGGTGGTGGGAGCCGGTTTGAGTTTGGGAGATAGAGAAGTCGAGACCGTCTTCTGCGTTGGTGATGAGGAGGTAGATGTAGTCGCTGAACCATTCTAGTTTGGGGTTTTGTTTTTGTTTTTCTTTTTGTTTTCCTGCTTCTTCTTCTCCTTCTCCTTCTTCCTATTAGGTACCTTATTCTTAGGCTCGTCTCCGCCTCCTTCTCCTTCTTCTTCTTCTTCTTCTTCCCCACCACCATGGGTAATGGTGAGTTTAACACCCGGTGCCGCAGTGCTAACCCTCTTCTTAGCCAAAGCAAGGGGATCATCATCCATCATCTCAAGATCAAGGAAAATCTCCCTAGCATCCCCCACATCAAGCATAGCGCGATCGATAAATCCATACGAAAACAACATCTCACAAGCGCCCTTAGAATCCCCATAGGTAATACAAACCTCCCCCCCTTTCCCCACACAAACCCCCTCTCTCAAAAGCAACAGAGCATTCCCCTCCCCATCACTCTCATAAAGCGCCGTCGTGTCCTTCCCAGAAACATGATTCGCCATATCGACACAAGGAACCATCGCGTCGCCTATCCCCGGGAACTCGAGAGCGCGCGAGCGATACATAGCATCCACCTGTATCCAATCGTCCAATTGCAGAGAAACCGGTGAGAGGGGGTTCCACCACGTATCGGCGCACCATTTAATGTGTTCAGTACAGGAAAGGAAGGTTTCGAATTCGCGGGTCAGAGAGCGGAGTTTGGCGTCTGTGGCTGGGAGGAGGGTTGTATGTGTTAGGAGGAATCGTTCATCGGAGGACCAGGTGGTGGGGAGAGGCTCCAAGGGGAGGAATTTGATGTATTCGACGAAAGGGGTACGAGTTCCGATGTGTGTTTCTTTGAGATCTGGGTGGGCTATTGTGGCTTGAGTGAGGAGGAAGATCATGATGGCGCCGCGGGTTGTCTGGGTGGTGAATCAGCTTAACTCCATGTTCTTGAGTGTGGAGAGTGTGTGTAGATTATGATTGATCGTCTGGTGCTGTGTCACCGAACGTGTGCAGGGAAACATCTCTATTTGAGCAGACATTGAAAATGGGCAATTTTGAGATTCTTGAGACTTTCTGCTGGTGCAGAAGCCTCCGCGATCAGACCTCCTGAGGAAGCTTCGCTCTGCATCCTTGACCCAATCAAATCTTGAAGAAGTGAAGACGAGAGAAGCTGAAGAACGAGCAAACTGTGATCGGAGCCCTCTTGCTATCATCTGAGCTATTAAATTTTGACGCAGAGAATGAAACTTCAACCCGATATCGACAGAATGCCGGCTACTTCGCAAATCAAAATTATTCATCGATATCAATTTCGAATTGAGCCTCCAGAATCAAAAAGAAAATCGCAACATTATGGCAGCCCCAGAGTCACAAAGGTCAAACAAGTAAAATCACTTACCCGTCCAAAGTCCCCCATCGCCTCCAAAACCTCACTCAAATTCCTATCAGCCAGCGCAAACATCTTCACTCTCTCCAAACTCAACACCAGCTCTTTCGGAATCGTCATCAATGGGGCCTCGCCACTGCCATCTTCTTCACTGGCACCTTTCAAGTCGCGATTAGCGATTACGCCTGATCCGGAACCGGGAATTGAGTCGCATCTAATGCCATTGAATTTGACACCATTGAACTGAGCCCAGACTTGGAGAGATGAGATTGGGAGGGTCAGATGGCCCGATTGGCGGGCGCGGCGGATCATCGTGATGATGTACTGGACGGTTGGACGCGCGAGTTGCTTGGTTTTTTTCGTCGAGAGAATGTCTCTTTTACAGTGACACTGCGATCGCGGATCGGCAATGATAAGTTTCTGGCAATGTTGACATTTGCTTTTGTCAAGTTTTATCGATTTCGATCAGAATTTGATGGTTCTCAAGAAAGCAGAGTCTTTTGACATCAGACGTGGAAGTTGAATTAGCGGCCTTCGTAGATTGTGGGAGAGTTGATGGGGCTTGATGAAGTCAGGGTTTTGTGTTGGTGAAGTGGTTGGAAAGTGAGGTGTTGAGCAATCTCGAGGTTCCACATGGGCGAAAACCATGTTCAGACCCAAATGCACATGGTGATCAGGCAAGTACGAATACAACGATGTCTTCCAAAGAGTTTCGAGCATTCATCTTCAACATTGGCTTCCAAGCTGCGACCCTATTTTTAGACTTGCCGGATGAGATGTTGGGGATTCCCTCTTTGGGATCTATACCCCATCTCAACAGAGCTTCGGGCTTCCGATCTCGATGACAAGACTGATCTGAACCGAAGCTCGAGGTCTTCCAGGCCCCTGCAGCATGGTCTCTCGCGGACACAAGCTGAAGCCGGCTCCATCGGAGGTTTGGTCAAGACGACACGATCCAAGCCCGATGCTATGCCAGATGCAGATGCATAGAAGGTTGCGGAGTGGTCAGGTCTAAGCTGGAATAGGGTTGTTATTGTAGGATATCAGTGGAATCTGCGAGGATTCCTTCACCCTGACTGATAAGACCAGGAGGCTCGATAGGGTTGAAAAGGCCAAACCCTTCTAGAGACAAGTGGTGAAGCAAAGATGGAGTTATAGGAGACAGAGCTATTACTTATCGGCAGACAGGTGCCTATGGTTACTGCCTTACTGTGGATGGGGCAATGGATGATCCATGGCTGGACTGAGACAACGCATCAAGTCTGGATGGTAGCACATCGCAACCGACCAGAGCTGCGGTGGCAAGGGATATCTCTCTGGGATCCCGTTGTTGTTGCAAGGGGGTTTTGCAGCATCACGAGTGTTTGGCCCATTTGTTTGTTTTCGCCTGTTTTCGCCGGGCTGGGTTGCCATGGGGAAGGACTTCGAGGTTTCGAAAACGAATCTACTTCATGAAGCTCGACTCTACCCAGATACTCCCATCTCATCTTCAATATTCTTCAAAGACTTCCCAGCACCGCTGATTCGATCCACCGTCCTGCCCATCCCATCCTTATTGTTGTCACTTCGCCGCTTGACAAGAATACCAACAAAGAGGTCCCCGCCGTCTTCAGACGAAAGTCAAAACATTGGACAACAACAGCCTATCTCGCCCCAACATTGCGCATAACCGGCACTCGAGTCGCATACTCAGTGCATCTCGGCTTCGACATGCCTCGGGAGACTGCTCACATCACAGCTGGCCCTACGTCGGTGCCAGCTGTCGGCGCAACCAGCACTGGACAAGTCATTGAGTATATTCAGGGTGCGCAATAACAACAACAACTTTGTTTTTTCTCCCCCAACAGCAAATGACTAATTCAACGCCCAACTCTTAGATCGACTGTACCTCGGATCATACACACATCCGCCAAATGCGCATACGCCTTTCCCGTATCCTCAAAAACAACAAGCTCGCACACCGTCAAAGCGCTCGTCACGAGCCCAAACTGGCCCGACCTCGACTGGCCCTAAGGTCTCTCCTCCGGTGTACTTTTCAATCGACAAACAGCTTGTATACAATGCCTTCCACGCCGATTTCGGTCCACTCCACATTGGACATTTATATCGGTTTGCGGTAACCTTGCATGAAGTACTGGCAGACCCGGCAAATACGGACAGAGGCGTTGTATTTTGGAGCGGGGCAGATTCAAGAAGTAAGCTTTGTTTCTTTGGTTGCAACTGCGCATGTGCTAATAGATCGTGAAGGTCGCGCAAATGCTGCATGTATGCTCGCATGCTATATGGTGCTAATACAAAACTGGCCGCCGCATCTTGCGCTGGCACCAATTGCGCAGATGGATCCCCCATGCATGCCTTTTAGGGATGCGGGATACAGTCAGGCCGATTATGTACTCAACATCCAGGATGTTGTGTATGGAGTATGGAAGGCTAAGGAGAATGGCCTATTCAGCTTAAAGGAGTTCAGCCTGGAAGAGTGAGTTCTCTTCGATTCTTTGACGTCGATCTCAACTAACATATCCAGGTATGAGCTTTATGAGCGTGTAGACATGGGCGACTTCAACTGGATTTCACCGGATTTCCTTGCCTTTGCTTCGCCACAATATGCTCCAGTCACCACGATACCACGAAATACAGCAGATTGGGATAAATTACCGAAGACAGCCAACGAGGTCTTTCGATCAAAGACGATACCTGCCCCTTTCAGAAACGTCCTTTGTCATTTCGAAGAGCGCAACATTGGGCTTGTTGTGCGCTTGAATTCGCAGTTATACTCGTCCTCCTACTTCGAAGCCCTCGGCATTCAACACTTGGACATGATCTTCGACGACGGCACATGCCCACCTTTGAGTTTGGTCCGAACATTTATCAATCTGGCACGCGAAGTCATAGAGGTCCGCAAGCAGGGCATCGCAGTTCATTGCAAAGCAGGTCTTGGTCGCACGGGATGTTTGATTGGCGCATACCTCATCTTCTGCCATGGATTCACTGCCAACGAGGTTATCGCATACATGCGCTTCATGCGTCCAGGAATGGTTGTCGGTCCACAACAACATTGGCTACATCTGAACCAGCAGAAGTTCCGCGAGTGGTGGTTCGAGGATCAGATGAAAGAGAAGATGGCAGCGATCATGCCTTCGACACCCACAAGACTGCACAGCAAACAGCGATTGGCATCCAATGGTCAGACCTTCACGCCCCCCAATGGCAACTCCAAGCGATCTGCGTTGGGAGAGATCGAGATCAACGAGCAGCATGCGCCCACTGGCGTATCTGATGAGAATCTCCCTGCTCCAACTCCAGGGCAACCTCGCAAGACAAGCAAAATCTACGGCACCTCATCGCGACACCGAAGCCCCGAGAACGAGCCATTTGTTCGTCCGGACACCGAGGTTGTCTCAGTTTCGCGGCATATCAGAGGTGACTCTGAATCAGAAGAGGAATACCAACTCCGTCTGATTGCGCGTCGAGCATCTCGCTCGCCAGTGGCTTCCGACAAGCGACGCGCTGTATCTTGCACGAGCACGACTACGATCACCAAAACTCGAGAATGGTCGACTAGCTTGGCTAGCGCGGGTGCTGAGAGTGACGTGGAGAATCGAGTCTCTGGACGGCCGAAGACGCCGGCGCGAAACTCGAACTCCGGGAGTGGCAAGGGTGATATCTCAATGTCCAAGCTACGATCATCACCATCTCGGCGCAGCGGCGAAGTCAAAGGTGCAGTCAGTGTGCGGAAGACGAGCGGCAGAGTGGGCAGTTTGGGAACTGTGAGTACGACTGCGAAGAAGGCATGAGATTAGCGAGGTTTGCGCTTGTGCTTTTCCATTGCTTCTGTTGGCGTACTGGCGTGTGTCTCTGGGGAGCGGGATCCTCCGTCTTGATGATGGATACCTTAACGATGTTGATGAGCATTTGTATGGTGTTCGGGGTTATGATTGAGTGTGTGCGCGGTGTTGCCGGTCGGTCTCTTCTTTTTGGGATGGTCTTCTTTTTTGGGCGTCTGTGTTTATTGTTTCTGTCTTTCTCTCTGCTTCGGTGGGAAGGTTTTCATTGTTCGGTTTTATGTGATGTTTCCATTTCTGTATTGTTGCGGACATTTCTAGCGTGGTCGGTTCGATCATGTTTGAGGTGTTGGGATGGTAATGAAATTCTTTCCAGTCTGAATCGGTTTGTGGCATTTCTTTGCTTCACGAGCGGTTTGCGCTTTGAGGGCTTTTCGCTGGGGATTTTAGTCTACATCGCTTCTGGTTCTGGCTTGGAGTCCTCTCACGCCCGCTGTGGTTTCACTGGTTTTATCTTCTTGACGTGATTAGAGTCCTGGGCTTCGGTGGTTGTCCAGTAAGTACCTCGGTTCTAATTTCAAAAATTGTCTTCTCGCACCACTTCGCAGCGAGGGCCAGGTTCTACCGTACTCTACTGAAAAAGTGGGTTGCTGGGAATTTAGTGGGCTGGGTACTAGATTTTTGGGATGGGCTTGTGATATAGAGGGTCAAGTGGTGGAGGTGAATTTATAGTAAGGGTTCACTTTCGCTTTGTTTGTTTTTTGGTGTAAAGTATTTTTGTCATTGATTCTTTGGTTGATGGAGTAGTTTGTATGGATTTTATTTATGTTGAGGGGGTTTTTGGTGGATTTGTGGGGTTTGCCCGGGTGGGGGATGTTTAGGTGAGAAGTTTGTATATATTTGTTGTGAGTGCCTAGGAATGAAGTTGTTTTTATGGGGGAGAAGATGTTGAAGTTGAAGCTTGTAGGGCTATTGGCGTCGCGTTTTGGGGGCTGGAAATTGGACTTGGGAAGGAGGTCGATAAGGTAGAAGGAAGGATTTAAGATGCTTCGCTAGTTCTATCGACTCGGTGCAATGGCAGACTTCACCCGGGCTCAGACTTGTGTACAAAAGAATATGAGGTTTTTGGGGTGGACTTTGCATGAATGGCCTTATATAGTGATTTGAGTGGTCGCAACAAGTATCGCTCAACTCTTTATTGCCCGCGTTAGCACTCTCTCTCAGCTAGGCCTCGAGAAATACAAATACAGGAGAGAGAGAAAGGTTGAAGTTCCTCACCCTGGAAATCAACTTGGGGATTGGGTTTGAACAGCACTGCGTGGCTGACGTGGCCTTGGAGAGAAGAGTTAGAATCCAAGGCTGCGGGGTCAGGCTGAGATGGTGTGGCTGGGGAAAAGACTCGCAGTCGTGAGTCGTGACTTACTGTAGTAGAGTCTTGGACTCTCAAAGTGCATGGCACGGCTCGCCCGGTACGGAACTCGACGGTGCAAGCAGCCGAGTGGGGGCGGGGGCTTCTCTACTGTGTACCATAGTAACTGTTTGATTCTTGCCCAGATATCAAATGGTCAGAATCTTGGCATGGTACAAGACTTGCTATTAGTGGAGCAGTGGAGGTGTAAGTTTTAGATACACAGCAGTGGCGTATAGAGCCAATCAGAGGTCCGGGACGAAATCGAGAGGGGATTTCCATATGTACTATAATTAGAGCCTGGACTCAGTATCAAATATCAATCCTAGCACTGTCAAACGGGACAGCTTCGTCATCGATGGATCTCCGTGAACTAACTTTGACGACCCAATGACGCTAACGCTCTTGGCATCCCAGCACTTTATTATTAGCTCGATTTATTTATATACTCTACCCAACCGGAAATCGACGCATCTTTCGAATTCCACCTCGGCTTCCATAGTAGGCAATGGAGCTGATTTGCTGCACAGACTGATACCAGGGCGGTATTCTCGATCCCTTCAGAGATACCGCTGCTCAATGATCGTGTCCCATTTATCCATATCGTCCCAGCAGGGTGATTAACCATCTCATGAGAGGGAAGCACCATCATATACGCGTACAGGAGTCATTAGCACCGCGCGCCACGCATCATCATCCAGGAAGTAAAAATTCTACATTGGAGGAGCTTACTAGTTTTCAAGCCGTACGGAAATTTCGGCTGTTGATGAGATTACGTCCTCACAAAATTTGACCACGGCTTCGAACACAAGGGTATAGAACATCCGGCTTTTACCATAGTATGGGAACGACAATATTTGTCACTGCTGTGTACTCCTAGGTGCGCATTCTCGTTTGTTGGAAGAAGGCTTGGACAGATGAGCCTTGACAAAAATGCTAGAGGTGATCGATGTTACTCGGGGGTACCTCTTGTACCCTTCCCGCTAATCCATACGCTCTTCAAAATTGCCAGAGTTGCTCCTGGAGTCCTGAACAGGGACATACTGTGGTATGACTTTCGCCAAGTAGCGGAGGTGGATCTGATCTGGAATATGAGATTGAGGCTGTGAAAAAATCGTATATGTAGCCCATCGTCTCTGTTTTGCTCTGATTCACCAAACGCCTTTGACTACCACAACCAGCCTGATCCTTCTTCTTTGTGCAAATCGCAGTTAATTTTCCTCGGACCTTACGTTAAATATGTTCGGACTAAAGCAACTACTCGTCCTCACGCTCGCCGGGTAAGTAGTCCAGTACTACTTGCTATGCCTTGATCTAACGTTGCTTTAATAGATCGGCCCTTGCATGTAAATGTATCGGTGAAGGAACAACTACAGTTGATGCTCAAGCGACAATAAAGGCGTGTGGCCAGGCACGTGGAACAGTGGACGCCAGGGGAGAGGCAAGTTACCATTTCCGAGCCAGGGTATATTCTCTGAATTAATATTGACTCCGGTACAGTGTAACAACGCTTGCCATCACGAATTCGAAGCTACTTGTAGAGGACTGCAGGGTACTTACACCAACCTCCCAGCTCTGAAATCGACTTGCCCAATAGATTTCGGAGGTTGCCTTTGAAATCAAGAGGGAGAGAACGATATCGGAAGGGGGGTTCTTTACTCCAGAAAATCGAATATGAAACATGGTGAAGGATCTTGTCTAGGTGAAGTCTATAAATTCAATGATACAGCTCGGTATTGTTCAAGTTGCCGATGCCTTCACCGTATTCTTTCATTCGCCCTTCACCCTTTTGTACGACCTGTCTTGATTGGGACCGTCTTGACCGCAAATTGTTCAGCACGAGATCTATACTTCCTCAGTCCATTGGGAAGAATATAAATCAATCGAAGGGAAAACAGACAGGCTTGGCCAGATTTCTCATGGTTCTGTTCCCATCTTCCCGTTCCACTTGTCCATGACCCAACTCATGCCTCGTTTGATTGAACCTTTCCTTATCCCATATCCTCTCGCATTCCCTCTATTTTATCAGCAACGACTTGTCACACTTCGTATGACCTGGCTCTTATGAGTTCGAGAGTCCTCGCCATTCATCTCATTGTCGACCTTCACTCACCTTCACAACACTCCCAAGTCTCTCTTTAGCAGCCAAAGTCATCCCGTAACTATAAATCGAGATATCAATGCCACCCAAGCTATGTCATCAATCATTCCGAACCCTTCGAAAAGGACAGTATGTCTATGAGCGTCAATATGTACATGATCGTCAACATGTCCGCAGCAAGAGTGACTAAGACGAACGTCCCCGACGTAAGTATATCTTTTGAACATGCCATCGATAATCTCCGGGCGTGCTGACGCACAACAATTAAACGAAACACCCAGCATACGCTCAGTCTGAACCGTCCCATTTAATTCGAACAAAAAAACGCAGGAACCACTGAGCCACTGCATATAGATCTGTTCCTGGAAGAGCTATCTCATGGCCATGGCCTAGATTTTACAAAAAAGCAGTCTTTAACAAAGACCTGTATTAGCAACAACAGTTAGAAGCCGAGCAAACCCTCGCCAACATCGGTGCACACCTGGCACTCAAAGAAATGTCATACGGCGAAAAAGGTGTCTCTGTAGAGAGTGAGCTAGTATAGACAGTGAGAAATGGAATACAGAGTGTTGCCATATTGATGTCCTGGGTATAAGTTCTAATTAGACTGGGGCCACGCGCTTCGTTTCGAGGCTCATTACTTACCTTACAACCCTTCCATCTCATCCTTTTCCTTAATAGTACAATGACTGCGGCTCGACGATGAAATGACGCTGTCTTCTCAAATGTGAATTTGCGACGCGCCAAACAAGGCTGCAGACTTCCCATGATACCAAATATGACAACCTTAAGGTCTCGCAACCGATCTGTTCATTTGGAACAATGGCTTATTGTATTGACCTTGTCATAAGAAAGTAGGAGCAATAGGTATGTATTTGTGTTCGTGGTATTCTACCATAGGAATAAGAATGTCCATGTCGTATTCATAGGTAGTATTCGTGGTATCGTTCCTCGTGACCCCCCATCCGACTCGTCAACGCCATGATCAAAAATGCCAGCGCCTCTTCATTTCCAAGGATTATCATCATCATGAGCATGCACTTTCTCTTTCTTTACATCCTCAAAACCATCGTCTTCTGCTCCGCCCATGATATCATCGTCTACCGTCAAATCAACGGATGGGCGTTCAACCATCTCAGCCTCGTCCTCGAAACTAGCCTCCATTTCTTCTTCGGCCTCGTCGTACCAGGTATTCTGCATCCACGACGAGACCAACTCTTTTGCTTTCTCGCTCATCGCATAATACCCTGGATTGTCTCTCGGGGTGAACATCTGCATATGCGCGTTGGTCTCCGCAGTAGCTTTGTCATTGATCATTGGATAAAAGTATGGTCTCGCCTTATTTGACGGTTCCGGTAAAATGCAGAAAGTACGTTCTTTTGGGCCGGAGATTTGTGATGCCAATCCCTTCTTTCCCTCCACAGCTTGTCCAAGACAGGTATAGAGATTTGCAAATGCAAATGAGTTCTCCTGCTCTAGCTGTAGTACCTTGTCGACGCGTGCCTTCAGCTCTTGTGACCTGGCCAGACAACCGACAAACTCGAGGTGGGAGCCCATCCATTTTGCGCCCTCAGTCAGGGCGTCACGCTTCATGTATGCTGCCGCTCCGCCAGCAGCGACTGCGCCAGCGGCTCCAGCAAACATGGCATATTTGCCCCATTTAGACCACGCTGGCGCAGCTGCAGCATCTCCATCTTTGCCCGGTCCAGAAGTGATCATCTTGCTTGCCTCCTGACTAACTTTCTGCGCCTCCTCGTTTCCTTTCGCTGTTTCATTCGCCGCATTGAGCCCAAACGCCGAGGCGACTGACGTGTATGCGCCATAAGCTGCTGAAGCGGTGTTCCAATGCTCTTGGGCTCCATGCGCCACGACCCCAGGAGCAATCCCAAGATAAGGTGTGTCGAAGGCGAGGATTCCTTGAACGTAGGGGAACATGAAGGTATTGGCTTCGGCTTTGAGCATACCAGAGGAGGACACGGGCTGGTCTTGCTTTATGGATAGGACGGTTTCGGCTGCGACAATGCCGCCCATACTGTGGCCGATGAGGACGACATGGACGGATGGATCCACGGTGGGTGAGGGGGTGCCATTGGCGACTTCAAGGTCTATAACCTTATTCTGAAGCCTGTGTCAAGGGTTAGACATGGCAGATATTTGCATGGGAAAGTAGACATGCCATTCTTTGAATGTAGATACGCATTCGTACAGGTCTCCCCGTGTGTCGAACTTTGGGTATTGGACCTGCTCGATGGAGATCTTAGGGAGGGCATGGGTGAGGAGGACGCGAAGATACGAGGGAAAGTTGGCGAACGTGTCGTCTCCGCCCTATAATTGCATATAAAGGTGAGTATTGGTAGAGCGTAGTAACGACCATGCGCCGAGTTCGGTACACCTCTTCAGCGTGTGGACTGACCTTAAATCCGTGGATGAAGACCAGTAGCAGTGTCTTCTTCATGGTGCGCGCCCGAACTCGTCTCCTGCATCTCTCGCTGTGTCTGGTTATGGGTATGGGTATGCCGTGGACGTGGAGTCTGGAAGTACCGTCTATTCTACCGGAAGATGGGCAGTTGCAGGTCACAGCCGAGACAATCACCTCTGTGTCCATCATCCAACACCATCACACCCAGAAGTCAGAACCATCGACATCTCGTGAGGGCTCTGTGGTATTCGACTGTTTCACTATTCAACAGGCTTTCTACCACTGATCCCCCGTTCTCTGCCGTGGGGCCCCGAGACTGCAGCCCTTTCGAACCAAGAAACGCCAATGAGATAGGCCTCAATTCCAAGTCACCAGCCTTCATCTGATGTCCAACCATCAGCCATTTGCAGCATCACCGTCCCAGCCTTTGCTCGCTAGCATCCACGTATGCTAGCTTCAGAGATTGCCAGTTCACAGACAGTTACAGGCAATGGAATCTTCACATGGCATTGCGCTCACAGCTACCAACTATTTGCAGATGATGGACAAGACAAATCTTCCTAATTGATTAACAGCAGACTCATCAGGATCACAAGCTTCTTCGCCGCTTCCTTGCATGTTCCTGACTGCTGACTTTGGTGTGTCATATTGACAAGTCCAACTACAATGCGTTTCCACTTCTGGTATCACCTACGGTACGAAGTAGAGGGCGCCGACGCGGCTTACGGCGTCAAGAAACCTCATCTTGCAGCTCAATATCCCCCGAGCACGAAAGGCTATTCGGCTGTTCCGGTCCTTGTGTTTTTGCCATCTTTTGAGGACCAGGTGAATCACGAATTTCCCCCACCGAGACCAACATAACATTTCTCGGCACAGCATAGGGCAGTTCGTTACCTACTATATATTCGGCCGTCTCAGCTTATGATCAGCCGCTGTTCACTGTGTCCATATTACTGGACCAGCTTCCTGCCAGGCACGATATGGCGATTTGCAGATGGAATAGACGTGTAGAATTTCTACAGTCATGTTTCTGAACGCCATGGAGCCGCTAGCAAAAGCCTCGCCGAATAGATCTCCAAACAAAGTTTCGAAAGATAGATTGTTCCCAAGCTATGATTCGCTTGCGCTACTCTCTCCAATGGCCGTAGACCGAGAGCCGAGACCATGGGTTGTCTAGGGCTACTATATTGAAGGTACGCGGTGGCAATGTCTAACGCTGGGCCATTACTCGTTTTCATGTCCACAATGGATTGCAACAAATAGGTCACTAATACCCTATGCCTCTTCTTCTGCAATGTCGAGGCTCTTATGTGGTTCTTTGCTAGTCATCAGGACTTCATGGCACGACGTCCCAATTGGCTCGGTCTCTGGGCATGGCTCTTAACTCTGGGGACAGTACTTGCCATGGACGTTGCCGTCGACCCTTCACCACGCACTGGTGCAGCTCAAGCGACGCTCTTACCGAACGAGGATGATTTCTATAAGCCACCAGTAGGATTCGAAAAGTACCCAGTTGGATCAATTCTCAGATCTCGACCCACCCCGAACAGCATCACCTTAAATAACATAGACGCAATAAGGGTTAAAGAGGCCTGGCAGTTGCTGTACAGAACGCAGAATAGCGTGGAGGAACCCACGGCCACAGTTGTCACCGTCATCGTTCCATACAGGGCGAAGCCAGACCATCTCTTTTCGTACTCCTATTTTTCGGTATGTGAATGCTACCCTGTTTGGACCATGCTTCACCTACTGACTAATCTACAGGATGCTGCCTTCAATGGGTACAAGAAGACTTTTCATAACTGGCTAGGACCATTTTCTAATCGGCAGCAGATGCAACCCCTCGGTCACCTTACAAATCGGCGCACGCGAGGACAACGTTTGGAATCAAGTTCAAAATGCAATCCTTGTGCAAGCACTGGTCATGGGTTACTATGTCAGTGTTGCTGACTTCGAAGGAACTCAGGCAGCCTTCGGTGAGCGCCATTCTTGCATTTGCCAGGAGATGTAGTTAACATCTCACTTAGGATCAGGGCTCCAGGCCGCCTATGCAACCCTTGACTCCATTCGTGCCGTCAAGCAATCTGGAAACATCACAGGCATAAACACGAACCCGATCACAACCCTCCACGGCTACTCGTCTGGCGCACAAGCAGTAGGGTGGACAACAGAAATGCACCCCGTATACGCGCCCGAACTCGAAATCGCCGGTGCCGCCTTTGGTGGTCTCGTCCCAAATATCTCTGCCCTGTTCGAACAGACCTCCTACGAAAAAGGCGAGCGAGCATTCCTCTCTCCGCCTGTGATGCTCGGCCTCTCCCACGATTACAAAAATCTCTCAAATTACTTGGATGAGAATTTGATCCCTGCGAGGGCGGCAGCGTATCGAATGGGTGACCAACGCTGCGTTGATGGGAACAAGAATTTCACGAATACGGACATGGGACAATACTGGAAGCAAGGTTATGCTGCCAGTATCCACAGCCCTCTCGTTCAATCCGTTGCTTTCGCGACGGGTGTGCAGGGTTTGAGGTCGACGCCCAAGATTCCTTGGTATATATACCATGCCGCAGCCGACGATGTTAGTCCTCAAAACTTAACTGATCAGCTATACGACATTCATTGTAAAAACGGCGCCAACATCTTATACGAAAAGAACCCACTCCCACTAAATCATCGCTCCGAATGCGTCGCCGGCCTAGCAGGAGCCTATCGCTGGATGGCCGATCGCCACGAGGGTCGTCCCATAGTACCCGGCTGCTCGACCGTATCGATTACAAACGAATCCATCCGCGGTACGGTACGAGGGATGCTCATCCAGGGTCTCATTTCAAATATGTGGGCGTACCTTGGTTGGGAGGTTGGCCCTGATTGGAATTGGTGGGATGATTTGAAGGGCATCTTCTCTAACCCTGGAGGTGAGCCGATTGCAAAAGGAAAGACAGCCTTTTTGACTGGGGAGAGGGTCGATGAGAAGAAGACAAATAATTGGTGGCCTAGTCCTAGAAAGGTTCGGGAGACGGATGGAAGGGTGAGGGTTGTTTCTGGTGTGTTGGGACGTTAGGATGAGTAAGTTTTAGGTTTGCATATATAAGGGCATGGTGGATGATACCCGTTAAGACATACTTAATACTCTTTTTAATAGACTAAGATTATTGACTTCTATCACCCCCTCCTTCTTCCAATTCCTTCCTTGCCTCTTTATGCTTGCGGCTATTATCATTTTTTCACTTTTAAAACTTTTGAGCTTTGTGAACCGCATTGTCGATTCTCGCTCAACCTTATCGGTATGTCCCTTGTCCCTGTCTACTCACGCTCCTCACCACCGAAAACTTCAATATCTGCTTAAGATTAATACCTCAGAAACGGCTGTATCTGTATGGGCTTTCGTTGAACCGCATGGCTCTCACTATACCAATCCGCATGACTAACTATACCAATCAGCATAACTCTCACTATACCTAAGTATATGCTTGACTCTGATTATACCAATATGCTTGGCTCTAATTATACCAAGCAGCATTACTACGGGTAAACTCGATATCCTTGGCGCTCGTGCGTTTGTCTGAATAGACGCCTTCTCTTTTATTCATGGTGTTGTGGATGTTTGGGGTGGGCTGGGATGGAGGGAGGGGGTGTTTGGGGATGGGTTTGGATATGGGGGGGGGATGGTGTGAGGGAGGCTGAGGGGGGGAGTGGGGTTCTTGATGGGATTATGGGGGTTTGTTGGGGGATTGGTTGGGGGATATTGGGTGTTGGGGGATATTAGGTGTTGGGGGATATTGGATTGGTGGGTTGAAGATGGGTGCTGTGGTTGGAAGGGGATGGGTGGTTAGAGGATGGGTGATGTTGTTATGGGGATGTTGTTCTAAGGGATGTTGGATTGGTGGGTTGGAGGATGGGTGGTTGGAAGGGTGTAGTGGTTGCACGGGGATAGGGGTTGTTTGTGGTTTTGTTGTTGTGGATTCGTGTACTGGGTGGTTGGAAGGGTGTAGTGGTTGCACGGGGATAGGGGTTGTTTGTGGTTTTGTTGTTGTGGATTCGTGTACTGGGTGGTTTTTCCCTCCTTCAATGGGGAGTTGGTGCTTTTTTGGGAAGGGTGGGTTATGGATTGTGGTTCTTTGTGTTTGATTCTTGGGGTTATTGGGTTTTGGAGATTTAAGGGAGGTTGAGAGATCGTTTTGACATTTCGTAGATTAGTGTTGTTATTTAGTTACTTCATGTATTCCCTTCATTTTAGATGTTTAGGGATGATTTTGTCGAGGTCGAGATGGTTTTATCTACTGGGAAACTGTTGATGTTGTTGTGGATTCATGGAGGGAAGGGTGGGATATATTGTTGTTTTCTCATTAAGATCTCGTTTGGAGGAATTTACGGAATGGATGAGGTTTATCAAGTGATAAGAATGGAAGTAGTACAAGACGCGAATAGTCACAACCCAAAAGATCTAGTAATTTCCGTATACCCAATCGTACACTCTTTACTCCCACCCTTCCATAATCCCCTACACCTACAGTACACACATACCCTAAACCCCCACATGCTCAACCCCATCCATCATCCTCCCGACCACCAATCTCTCGCTCTCCCGAACTTCAGAGTTGACGAGACGTTATACCTTTTCCATACCTCTCACCTGGATCAAGATTTCCACTCCCCAGCCCTCCTCGCCCCCTTGGCAATATCCTTGGCCCCCTCTTCAACCCCATTCCCCACATCCGCAACGCCTTTTCCTATGTCTTTGCCCACACCACCTGTGACGCCGCTGACTGTTTCGCCGAGACCGCGGCCGAGGGCTCCTACGACGCCGCCCTGTGAGGTGGGTTAGGAAGGGGGATTGAGGGGAAGAGGGGGAGAACTGAGGGGAAGCATGGTTGGGAATGAAGGGGTGAGAGCTGGTTGAGAAGAGAGTATGATAAGTTGTTGATAAGAGATAGAACTAAGGAAATTTGTCAAAGCACTTTTGCTGCTAGATAAGAGCCGGATGGCCCCAGAATACACATGTCAAAGAGAACTGAATCTCCGCTCACAGCTTGATATTCCAAACGATTGGATAGGGAAATGCAGGACCTCCCAACCACCCAAGGAAAACAACCAAAAGATCAACGTCCCCACCACCAAGATGCGCGTGCAAAAAGATTGTGGAAAGGACTTATCGATCTATTCTGGTTGGATGCCATGATGATTGTGAGCTGCCAGTGTGGAGAAAGTGGAGGTGGATACGCAACCAGCCCGCAAACCTCGGTTTCCCGATGATAAGATTCAGGATCAGAGGATGCATACACAGTAATAAATGCAGAATGTGGATCATAATTATCCCCGTGTGATTGATCAACAACGCATGCATATAAACATGGAGGCCTGACAATTCATCCCCTAAAGGCTGAATTGGGAAAGAAGGATACTTGTATGTTATCATCGAAAACGGTGTCGAACGAAAAGGGAAATGGTGGGTGGAGATGAGAGTGCGTATATCGTGCATATAACAGTATGCATGTTGGAAGGTTCATCGTCGCAAGGCTGAATCTCACCACGAAAAGCCAGAAAGAAAACAAAAGAAAAAAAGACTGGACTTACAACGGTATTCGTCAATCCACTAACTGTGTTCCCAACAATCCCAGTAACACCCTTCGCCGCTGCCTTTCGAAAAGAATCAGTAACAAACTCAATGATCTCCCTTCTGCCCTGCCCTCCCCTCCGCAGAAAGAAAGAGCCGGATCAACATACTGTAACCCCAGTATCCCCAGTCATCGCGCCCGATCGAGATGTATACTGTGGTACTCCGTAAAGACGTTTAATGAATCTTCGATGAGATGCGATGCGATGATGAGAGCCAGAAAAAAGTGGTTCGATTTACGGAGGATAAGTTTCCACGGCGCCGTCGGATGTCTAATTATAAAGACATCATTTGACATGTTCAGCCTGATCCTCCAGTATCAGCAGGCAATGACGTCAGAGTGTCCCCGTCAGTAGATGAATTCGTACATGGCGATGCATGTAAGAGGCTGCAAGGATGAGAGACCCTGTTGTCGATATGTCGGCGAAAATCGGGTTCTGGAAACGTGACATGAGAAACAGCATCCCTGACTTTTGCGTGTGGAAAAGTGAGAGAGTCGGAAACGAGAATGCTTGAACACCACTCACCTGTTGAATAATCATCCAAGTTGTCCCCGGGAAGTTCACCTCAAAGCAACTGCATGTGAGAGGGGTGGACATCAATGACTCATTATTCTTTCGAACTCTATAAACAAAAGTCTATGAAAGAAAGAGACCAAAGAAAACATCTGCTGACCCAAACTGTCCTGCAGTAATGACAGGCCGCATTATCCAACTCGTAAAGCACTGGTCGATAGTCTATGGTTGCTCGCCGCGTTTAACGACGGTACCTATCATCGCGCATCGCGTGTGGTGCCTATAATTCTGGTATCTCGTGTTCCCAAACGACCAAGAAGATTTTTTTCCACCCAAAGAAGAAACGCCTTAGCCCATTTCTCTGTGAGAAGTTGTAGGAAATGAAAGAAAGGAAAAGGAAATTCGTGACGCCTGTGCTATGCTAAAACGCATTTACCGCGTCGAGGACCTGGTGTTGAAATGAAACGAGGGAGGTTTATTCCTCAACGACAGCATCTGGTGACTTGAGAGCAGCCTTCTTGAGGGCATTGCGATATTCGCGGTCCATGCCGTGGAGTACAGCATCGAGAACGTTGTCGACAGTTGCCTTGGGAGTGAAGCGTGGTGTCGTTCCTTCTTGGAAGACACCCGTGCGAACGAGGATGGAGTACCAAGTATTCTCAGAGTGCTCGTTGAACTCATTAGTACCGCGAACATCGGATTCTGGGGTGTCGCCAACAAAATAAACGGTATCTGGTGGCGAGTCGATGCCGTGGGTATCCTTGCGCCATTGCTGTAGAAGGCGAGTAGCAAATTGGAATGTGCCGATTTGAGGTTTGCCGAAGGCGGTAGTCTTGAGATCTTTGCCGGTCACGGCTTTGTACATGGCCTCGAGCGAAACACGAAGAGCTCCCATACCGATGCGAGTCAAATCGTGAGAAGCACTCCAGACTACATCGTTGTGCGAAAAGAAGACCGGTGGGCCCTCATCAAAGTTTTCCGAACGGGTACCAAGCCGACCATTCTTCGACATCAAAAGGTCGAGGATAATCTGTTGATCCGAAGCCCAGTCACGGCTATCAGCGAAGACGAAGATCGCTTCGATCTCAGTCTCTCCGAAATTCCGTGCTCTGGAATTTTTGTACTCATCATCGGTGAGCTTCCGGAACGGAGTGGTATCCTGGTTATCTTTGATGATGTCGCCAGGGGTGCAAACGTCCTTGAAGCCATAGCCCTCGGCGACATGTCGGCATTTCTCGCCCTCACCACCAACAACGAGAACTGTCTTGTACTTCTCTGCCATCTCACGCATAGGCGTATGCCCGCAGATGAACTGGCCGGGAGATACCTCAATCTCAAGTTGCTTGGAAAGTTGTACACATCTCTCTTGTTCTGTTTTACCGCCCCCATTCGTGACGAAAATGTAAGGTCTGATGCTTGTCAGTAAGATGTTTCCGCAAGTAATTTCGGGTAAAATTGGCGAAACTCACATTTTAATGCCGTATGGGTTTTGGCCATTCAAAGCTTTCATAGCCTCAATAGCTTCTGGGATAACGGTGCCGCCACGAATGAGAACACCATCGATATCGAAGGCAAAGGCGAATTTGTCGGTAACGAGCGTTCCTGGAGATTCTCCCGAAGGTGTCGTTGGTGCAGATGGAGTAGATGTGGCGGACCTGAACTCTTCCAACTCGTGCCTGGCCATTTCCATAGAAGCAGCGACTTCGTGAGCGTCTGAGGGTGCCATGAGATGCTTTGGGGGAACGACCACCGTTGGTCCCAAAACCGCCGCAAGGTCTTCTTTGGTTGCATCATGAGAGCTGACCCGGCGGATAACGGGCCTGCTTGGAATGGCGAGTTTTGGTCCTGACATGATTGCTGCTGATTTGGTGAAGAGGTGAGGGTATTGAGAAGTGGATTAAAAAGTCGGTTGGCCAATAGCTATCTGGAGCAGGGAGTTTAAGGTATATATATTCTTCGACTTTCTATTCTGGTACAACAGCGGTGAAGTTACCGATGTAGTAGGGATAATCAGATTCGAGGGTCGGGCTAAACGTGGAACCCAGAAGTTAGAGAATCGGAAAACAGTGGAGTAAAACTGGATCTTCGGCGTGCAGGCACAATCCAACAAAGAGAGGCAAAAGGGCAGCGTGGCTTTGGGTAACAGATGCACAGAAAACGCACAAAGGGGATATATCTTCGTTCCAGCCCTGCACGAAATCAATACTACATCATCAGTACGTCTGACAGCATCGAGATAACCTAGGGTCTCTGTCCGCCATTCACCACCTGGAACATTCCTCATGCCGACCGATATTGTGCGCGAATTGAACTCCTTCCAAACGCATCGCGGAGGTTAGTCCTTGATCGCCACACATCGAATCAATCCCAGCGCTAGATCGGATGATTACGGCTGGTTCTCACGTCTCTGGAGGATTAAGAGAAGTTTTGACGGGTTCAAGGGGTGTTGGGGTGTCTGAATGGATGGTTTTTGTGGGTTGCGTTCAACCTCTTGCATTGGTGCTCTGAGAAGGGAAAAAATGACGTCCATCCCAAAACTTTTCATCGCTTAGCAGTCTCAATGAGGTGCTACCGAGGGTGCCAGGGTCTTTAGGCATCTCATCGCTTTCGATGCGGTCATGCGGCGTTTACCTGAGGATGAAGCGAGGGTCCGTCCCAGAAATCGATTCAGATTCTCATCTTCGGGCCCTTTGAAGGCGGTTGCTTCTCGCCAAGAGGCCGTCGCGCAAACTCTTTGGCGACCGTTGGAAATTGACTCGGATCGCGCCGAAAAATCGCCTCCTCCTCTTCTCCTGAGCTTGACCTTCTCACTTGAGTTTTTGAGCGTCTCAGATTCGCAGCACTTTGGATTGAACTCGCCCTCAGGATCCAGCCTGTTGGGTGTTGGCGTCGATCCGGCGGTACGTTCCCTTGCTCGTAGCCAGGGTACGTGTGTCCCTCCACTCCTTGCTGAGCGTCTTATCTCGACGGACAACGTACCTCCTTCACGTGTCTATCTTTGCCCTTTGTAAACACGGCAAGCAGCGTCGATTGGGATCATTAGCATTTACTCACTTTAGCCCTTTTTGCAACATCCGACATAGCATGTAGGCTCCACTCTTTGACATCATTGGCAGACAGTCAGTGTCTGAGCCGTATCGCGCTCGCATGCAAAGCACGCGGTAGTCGCGCTATTTGTCTTTGCTGTGGGTATATATCGGTAGAGTCCGTCCAAACATCACCTGCCAGAATACGCTGCGTGACACTCGAGAATCGGAAGCATAGCCCATGGAGGTTTGAGGAGGACCGTCGTACTGCAGTGACACAAGACGGCAGCCAAGGGCGGCATCGCTTGGGGAATTAACGTGTTGGAACTGAGGTTCGGAACGAAGTACTATTCGCAAGACGCGTGGTCCAATCAGGAGTATCAAAATTTCATAGACTTCAAACCTGCTTCTCGCCAGTTCTGACAACAGCAGAGAAGTACGTGAGAGGCAACCATGGCAACGAAACGATCAGAGCTATTTGGCTTAGGTTTGGATAGATCATGGGTAGCTCACCTTTGCGTCTTCGACGCCGACTGACAGATTTACCCACGTCATCAGTGGTGATAATTTAGCATATGTCTGCCTCGGTCATTTCGTCAGTTCGACACGGCTCAGAATCTGGGGTTGAAGTCACCAGGATGCCTGCAGTACAGGATGCTGGTACAGGCAGCCATGGCAGAGGTTGGTGAAGGCAGCCAGGTGGATGAAGGAAAGGTCCCCAAGGTGATGGTCATCGGCAAGGTACAGAGGCTCCCTGGACGTGTCAGGTGCTGTGCTGTGCTCCACTCGACCGGTAGAGGTTCCTGTTGGTTTGTGTCTCTGGGTGAAGGTGAAGCTGACGGTGGTGTGGAAGTTGTGTTTGTGAGGAATGGCCACTGAGGAATGGCCACTGCAGGATTGGTTGATGCCATGTTGTCTTTGCAACCGATAAGATGGACATTGTAGGACAATGACAGTGCGAGCAAAAGTTGGCAGGCTCGTTCTGTGGTATGCTGAAATGGAAGATGGGAGATATGGAGGAAGATGGAGGGAAATAGGTATGGAGGAAGGTTGAGAGAGTTGGGCACTTTGTCGATATTGCATTGCTTTCCTCTGACCACACTCTGCCATCATCCCCCATCGTGGTTCCACCGCACTTTGCCCAATCTCGTCACCTCGAAGTCACACTCGAAGATCATCAACATTCGCCACTGATATCTCAGGCCGCGATAATCGTTACTCAGGCCTCGATGACAGTTACTCAGGCTTCGATGACAGTTACTCGGGCTTCGATGACAGTTACTCAGGCTGGATAACAGTTACTCAGGCTGGATAACAGTTACTCTGACTGCGACAGCACTCCGACATCCGTTACACAGACATGAATTGGACAGGCGGCCGACTGCAGAGATACTCCAAAACCAATGCCAAAACCACAGATTTGGCTCGCCAGAAACACCACTTTGCCGCAGTACGCCAGCGTCTCCAGAATGGAGAAACCCTACAAGGTGCAACATTCCGTCCCAGCTTTCTCGCTCGCGATGGCCTGTCCCTGGGTGATGGTATTACGCCCTTCGGCCAAGGCTCGCAGCGCCACACTGGGCATTCGAAAAGAAAGCAGAGGAACTTGGACGACTACTCCTCGACTGCTCCCTTAGCCCAGCGTCTATCTTCCATGCAAGAGCGCCCAGTAATATCGAGATACCAAGCTGCGCGTCAGCAGAAACTGCCCTCCAGCGATCACCATCGTTTTCGTGAGACTGATGGTCTCCAGGTCAAGTACGAAGCAGCGAGTGAAAGCGGACACTCACCGCAACTTCGAGGAGACGCAGCCTCTACCTCTTCGCAGCGGCAGCACTCGGCCAGTCGCAAGCGTGAGCGATCAAAACTCGGAGAAGAAGATCCACTGGAGATGAGCAGGAAAAGGTTGCTTTCGCAGAACGATTGGATCGGTCTTGCTCACTCTCGACCCTTGCAGATGAGCTTCACTTCCCGTTACGATAAAGAGCGGATCGGCAAGCGCAGGAGAATTGACAGCGCCATCGAGCAGAGACAGAGGACGCTCGGTAAAGTGAACAACGATTATGGTGATGCCGCGCAGCCTCCTTTCATGAGCGGCACCCTGAGAGTCGCGCCTGAAAGCATCAGTGTCAGAATTGGCGACCACGCACTCTCAACTCAAGTCTCCGTGGCACCTCAAGGTCCCGTTCGACTCCGAGAAGATGTGGAGCAGATACGGCAATCTTCCGAGTCTATGTTGTTTGATGTGGAGCAGCGTGAACTCTCTCAGCCTCAGGGATTTGACTCGACCGAGAAAAGAGTGGAGCAAAGGTCAAGGCCGCGTATCGATATAAACCATACGTACGAACAAGACGTCTCTGGCTCTCCTGAATTGCTTATTTGCATCTCGGATGATACAGATACATCGGAAGACAGCGCTTCCGCTATCGACGAGGAAACGAGAAGATTGGAGCTGACGGAGAAAGCTGCAATTGAAGAAGACCTCGAAGTCCACCAGTTACTCGACCAGCTGAACGGAAAAGACAATGACGATGATCAGCATCGCGATGACCAGGGGTGCAGTCCCATACTTCCTGTCCATGATTCTCCACCTGCACCTGTCCCACTTCGTCTGGTGTTTGAATCCTCGTCGTACAATAAGGGTGGGCTACCTTCACACCGCCCATTGGCGCCGCGCCCGAGAGATAACACTCGTGGAGCTTCCGCTGATCGTGCTGGTCGTGACGATTCATGTTCTGATACCGGAGATGCTGATGCGACAATGCCTAATTCTGTCAACGGCAACACAGCACAAGCCAGGCAGCCTCATTTTCAACAGACAGACAAAGTAAGCCCATTAACGAATGATGTTCAAGATGATGATTCACCTTGGAGGTCATTATTCTCGATTCCGTCCTCCAACTCAGCCTTAGCCATTGACGAGTTCGAAACGGAGGATATAAACAGCGACCATGACAGCCTCCATTCGATCAATTCATCGCTTGCAACGACCAGGGATTCTGAGTTGAAGACACTGAGAGCAGCACAGCGTCTATTTGAGACAGAGTCTAGCGCATCCATTGACAACTCACCCTCAGCCTCGTTTCGGATGATCACCAGTTTGGTTGCGGAACCACAGCGGGTTAGTCGAATGTCTTTGCTTGTCCTGGCGCGGGTGGCTTCATAAATCCAGTGCGACTCCTAACAGCAGCAACCAAAGCTGCCGGTGGCTTTGGAAGCTCTCAATTCGAGACCGACTTCGATAGTTTTCTGGCAATTTCGAAGAAGAGCATCGCCGGAGTTTCATCGATCTCGATCTAGAGTTGCTGATGTTAACTTCGCTTTGGCTGTATCACGAGGGGCACTGAATTGATGAAGCCACTATGTTGAGAACTTTTCAATTTGGGAGCTTTTCGATAATTTTTTGGTGATGTCCATAGTTTAAATGCCGAAAGTTCCGTGCTATTAATAGTCATATAGAACGACTACATACATACTGACATATTTTACCGTAGGAAAAAGACAAGATTGACGCGGATATTGTGCAGCCTCACCATATTACCGACACAAACCACAGCGACCATAATGAATACTGGCGGAAGTTCATCTTTGACGACGAAGATCACGAAGACGAGGAGGACGACAGGACGACTGCGGCACAGCCCACTGCCTCAGCCTGGCTCAGCTCATGCCCGAAGCAAAACAGCTGGTCAGCAAAACCCAACCTTGCCTCGAAATCAAGCATGCAAATAAACACTAGCCCATCGGACGCATCTTTCACTTTCCGCGCCCGGGCTGACCCAAACATGCGGGAACAGCATTCCTCAAGAGCGCATGCGAGTACGAGTGCGGCACTGTCGATGAAGAACAACGTGTCCATTGCTGGCGACAGTTCAGCAGAGACGGATGCACCCGCAAACAACAAAGCCCGTGGACGCAGTGGAAAGTCCAATGAATCAAGAAAGAAGGAAATAGCGCAAAATCCTTCGCCTGATCTGCGACAGCAGAAGGCGGCTGCGGCGCAGGAACGGCAGATGACGAATCATACTTGGATAGGAGGACCACAGCGCTTTGTTGCAGGTGAGGATGCCCGTCGTGTTTCGTCTCCAAAGGGAGGTCTCTACGCGACGAGTATGTCGAGAGGTGAAGGCAGGAGCGGTAACGGGAGGATGCGGACGGGGCGGCTCGAAGCCGGGCGACAGGGTATCTAGTGCAGGTGATGCAAGGAAAGAACGATCTGGATGAATAGTGCAGACGAAAAAGCAAAGAATAGGGAGGATGGGGGATGTTCATGATTGGCCGGTTAGTGAGGGAATTTATGAAGAGTAAGTAAGGGACGTGTCACTGCGTCGATTGGGAATCTGTTTCAACAATTTTATGCGAGTGGGCCTGATGGTGTGAGGATGTAACGGTATGAGACGGGTCCACCATGTCGGTGTATCTGGAGGTTAAGCATCAAGTTGGATGCGGTATATCATACCGTATGATTTGTCGAAAACGCCAATTGGGCGATACAATATCGGTAAGACGCAACGAGCGAGAATAATCCTCAACTCCGCCGTTGGCGATAGGTTGCATTCTTTATTCCTCATCCCTTACTAAGCCGACCACCAGGTTTCTACTCTGTCTCTCTGTCTAGTACTGCCATTCATTCGCTTTATGATACAGCCTAATCCTCCTCCTACTAGTGAGTAGTAGATTTCTATATAGCCTTATCTACTTTGATAATCGCCGCGATTATAGTAAGTATAGATGTAAATAAATATCTTTTCGTTGAAGTAATTGTACCTAGTAACTCTTCTTCTAACACGACTATACGTTTTTTATTTCCTGGGAGTACTGATTTTACTTACTCGATAATTAAGTAACAAGTGAATAATAATACCAAATAGTTCTTTGAAAGTATTTACTTGTTTTTATTTTTTATAAACGTGAGGAGTATTATCTAGGAGCGTTAAGTTAAGATAAGATAAGTTAGATATTACCAACTAGATGGAATTTAGAAGTTTTCAAGTTACTATTTTAAACTCGTAAAGATAGATAGGTGATTCTTTGTTGGTTTGGAAGCCGTTAGTTTGGAAGCCGTTGTATTGGATTCGGATTGTATTAGGGATAGGGGTAAGTCGTGGTTCCATTTTTAGGCACGATCAGCTAAGGTTCAGGGAGGCGATGTTATTTGTTTCTCTATCCGTTCGGTTTCCTTTTTTCCCTTTGTCCGTTTCAGACTTGGCGATGGGGGTGGAACTTTGGGTTTGGAGTTGGGTTTAGTTGGGGGTTTGGGGACACGGTATTTCTTCTTTGGTTTCCTGGGATATGATGTAGCCCTTATTCTACTCGTGTGCCTTCATCCTCCCTAACGATGGACATTTGGTTGGTTTCTTTGTTCTGGCTTGGCGATGGGGGTGGAACTTTAGATTTAAAGTTAGGCTTGGTTGGGGGTTTGGGGATACGGTATTTCTTCTTTGGTTTCTTGGGATAGAACTATGATGTAGAATAACTAGCCCTTACTCGTATGCCTTCATTCTCCCAGCGATGGACATATCAACAAACAACAGGAGAATCCAACATCACCACTACTAAAAAATCTCCACCCGAAGTAACTAATAAAAGACAAAAAGCATCCACCCGCAACCCCCATTCCCCAGTCCAAACCCAGGAAAAAACGGAGACAAAGTTTAGAAAAGCGCTAGAAGCATTCGCGGGTAAGGCACAGTGAACAAAATAGAACAGCGGGTCTCCAGACTCCCCACCCATCCATTCCTCATTATTATCGAAAGAGAGACTAGGAGGTTTCGTCCGTGCTGGGGATATGTACACAGTACTAGTACTGTGGTATAGGTCCCCACGCAGCTTGGCAGGTCTCGAGGAAGTGTGTGGATGATCCCGGTCTGCGCGCTCCGGGTTGCGAAGTCGTGGTGGGTTGTTATTCGTACGGAGACGTGTATGTATCCATCCAGCTACAGTCGCGAGATTTCCTCATTTCAGGAACTCGTGTTTTATGGTTCGATGGTGATTGCGTGTTTGGGTTGTTTTGTTTATCGTCGTGCCGAGTTTTTGTTGTGTTTGTACTACGCGTGGAGGAAACGAGTCCGCGATACCCATCACCAAACCTGTGGGTTTTTAGGGCGGGCTAGCTCTATCCGCGTCACGAAATAATGTTTGGTCGAAAATGAGGGAGGGAAGTTGATCAGTGGGCTTGGCGTCCGATCTCGAGTTTCTTAGCTTTCTATCGAGGTTTCAAAGAGAGGAATCATGGAAATGAGGGACTTTCCCATCGGCGCAGGCATCCGATGTCCTGATGTAGTTCATGCATACCTTGCCGCTAGGATTTATTTGGGTAAGTCAGATCTTGACGGGAGTTTTTTTGCGGGGCTACTGGTAGGTTTTACGATATACAGTTTGAGAAGGCTTGGCTTGCTTGTTGGAAAAGTTGATGCTGAGAGGACAGGACAGGGCGAAGCGAATTTGTGTGAGACGAGGAAGTACCATTTTTTCCTGATTGGATCGATATCTTAGTTCATTTCCAAGGAAGCATGTCCGCATGCTACTACTATATTCCGCGAGTACAGGGTGTTTGTTATTGTGAATAGAGGACAAGAAATTCAATGTCCCACGGAAGGCGAATTCGTATGATGAAACAGGAACAATTTTACATGTTGACAGCGGGAAATAAGGAAAGACACAAGTAGATCTTCAGTTCGCAGATCATTCCACTGCTGAATCTATTTCCGACTTGAAACAGACGGGATGGTGAGTTGCTTTTGGTCCGACTGTGGTTGTGGAGGTGGCGTGTGGTTGTGGACACGTATCGATCTGGGGAGAGGTGTTTCGACGGGAAAGGGGCTGAAAAAGCGCGCGAGCGTAAGGGAGTACTTGGGATGCGCAATGTTCTGAGAAGACGGGAGATGCAGTGTGGAGAGGGGACTGCTGTGGACTTATTTGATAGCATGGGGATGCATTGGGGATCGACACTGTCGCATGAGCGGAGAGATTTCGGGATGTATCTGTAGCGAAAGTTTTTGCCATATTTCAATTAATACAACAGTGGTTGATATGATGCAACGAAGGAGTTCGGAGCTTCTCAGGTGACCTGCATCAGTCTCTATGCAAAGAGCAGTTTGAACACACTCGTTCGCCCCAACGTCGGCCAGTTTTTGCTCCGACAGTCAGGACGAGAGATGGCGATCGTCAACTCTCAACAAGCACGTGGGATGCGCTGGACGGAAAACGTGTACCGAAGTCTCTTGACCTTGGAGCTAGGTGTTTCGACCGGTAGTGACTGCGGACATCTTTGCTGTAGACTAATTCACGAGACACGCGCCGAGTATCATTCGTGTATAAAGAACAAGTGAGCAATGTGGAGACGTGCTTGCAGTGCACAATGCGACTTCTTCTTCTTAGGAACAATGCGTCGTTGATCATCTGATGCCTTCAAACTAGGTGCAGACGAGGCATGGGATGATGGATTTAGTCTGTGTTGGAGCATTAGAGATAGAGAACTCCTCCTCTCGCGTTGAGACAATGCTAGTACCAAGATTTGTAACGTACCGATGAAAAGAATGTATCGACCTGAGTGCAAGGATATGTCCATTACAGGATTAATCTCTGTTGCCGTTTGCAAGAGCAGGCATAACTCTTAGGCGCTTTACTCCACTTGACTTCCACTTGGGAATGTCAATGCCGCAGTCGGCATTGCGCCATCTTGACGATCGATAGAGACCAGTGACGAACACTGACAACAAAGATGAGCTGACTGGATTCTGCCGTGTGAACCTGCTCGACGTTCAAGTTTGCAGCGCTAGTTTGCCTCAACTATCTGACAGATGGGTCGGCCCGTGTCTGGCTTGTGCCTCTTGATCTTTATCTTTGTCCTGTCTGCTGCGTGGGATTGATCTATCGAATTTCGTGGTTCTGATCAAACTTTTCGTCGCTTCCGTCGCCTTGGTTTGTGGACTGCGCGTTGAGTGGTTGAGCAGAAGAGGAGTTGTCTGCCGTGGCTGCCAGGTTTTCTGGGAGCGAGGGAATTGTCAGGCTTGTTCTCCCGCTCGTGGTGATGGTAGTGAGCTGGCAGTGTCGAAATTTCTGCTCTTGGTAATTACTCCATCAGTTCAGCGCAGCCCGACAAACATCGCCATCGGCCAATTCCTAGCAATGGCAATTAGAACTTCCGCAGTTTGGGATAGACGAAAGGCAGGCAAAATGATAGCTGCATTCAAAAACCTCAGGACGGGAAAGAGAGAGTCGGCGATCCAAATGTGTACCGGAGTGAGTGAAACCCAGATGCACTGAAGTTCGGACACGGATTTGCCTCGAACGGTACAGAGAAAAACAAAGCGAGGCTCGCGAGGATACGCGTTCCTCCCACCGTTCCTGAACATGCCATAGCCCGAGCTGAGTGAGACGTGGAGCGATCTCTCTCTGGACTGTGGAGCATCGTGTGAGTCAATGCCGCATATACGCGATACTCTTCTTGGTATCCGGAGAAAAACCTGCTCACTTGTGTGCCACAGGCGATGGCGGCCAAGCTGAAAACAACAAATGCAAATGCATCGTGAACTGGTCCAGGCTGATCAGTATTTGGAAATTTGCAGGGACACAGACGAGCATTATCCCCATGCCGCACTGACGTCCTTCATGCCTCCAGGGAGAGAGCCAACGGAGTGCAGAATTAGCGACACAAGTGCATTAAACCCACCACTTTTTGTGTTCTGAGTCCGGGCTTTGGGAGTGCAGAAGCTTCGACCTTGCAGTACCACTTTGATCTTGAAGAATCCGGTGCAAGCTATCTTTGTGCAACCTGCATGCCACTGAGAAGAAGTGCCTCGCAACTGCGGGACAGATGAGGCTAGCGCACGAATAGAGTGAAAACCAAAATGCCCTGATCTATTGCACAGCATCTTAGACAACATCGTCTTGCTGCAGCTAAATCGCAGTAGAGGCCAATCCAGAGGAAGCAGGCCATGATGGCTTCCATGCAAAAAGAGGGCAGTAGGTAGTCTCAAGGCAGGATACTGCGGCTGTGGCCATGGCCCGATGCGTCGCGCTTTGAACCAGTACTATGGCGATGTAAGCGGCCTGTCAGTAGCAGACCTCGCAAGACAGCCGAAACTAAGGAATGTGCTGCAAGAATTGGATTTGCTAGCTCAAGCAACATTACCCAGAGACATCATCATGCACAGCTGAGATTGATCGGTGATACTCAATCGTGTTTTATCGATTTGGCCAAGACCTTGAACGTTGTTGGAGTCCAAAATTGGCCACAAACTCTTCGCTACCTAGTTCCTCGTTTGGGGTGTGTTACACGGCGCCAGATTCGTCGTCGTGCCGGAGCATTTTTTTAGCAGCAAACTAGAATAGTCAAACGTTTGTGACGCTCGCATTGAAGGCTGCCAGTTCGGGTGGCGCAGCTTTGAAGCGTGTTGCTGGAAGGCCGACGCGTCGCGGTGAACGAGGAACCTTGATCGAGAAGATAAGCTGGTTCGCTGGCAGTCGGTTAGCTTGTGGCACTTCTCATGGCTAGCAAAGCTCGCGATAGAAGTTGAAGCGAGACCGGGAACGCGTGCATGGAGCTTGAGAGGGTGAAAAGCGTGAGGCCATGAATAGAAGTCGAGATCAGCTTGAACAGCGCAGAGCTAGCTTCGCGAGACAGGTCAGTTTTCCCCAACAACCACGGCAAGCGGGGGGCATGGACAAACTAGGAAATGCACGATAGATGGTCTGACTTGATGGCAATCAGCAGGGGGAACGCTGCAAGAGCTCTGAGTCGTCGACGGGAGAATGTCGACTCTACGACCTCTCTTTCTCGGCCGATCAATGGTTTGAGAGGTTACACGGTTTGACTGCCGACGAGCAATTGAGCATCGGCTTCACCGGAACCAATGGTGGTAATTCTGGTGTTTTCATGAGCCTGCCATCAAGACCGGGAGTTATTGACTTGGGCGGGTAGGCCGGAAGTTATTGGTGTAATTCTCCGCGATTAGCACACCGCCCCCGCCGTCCAGATGTCACTGCAAGATTCGTATCAAAATTACAATAAACTGTGATCATGTGCACAAGGCGTCTGATAGGAAGCAAGCAACAGGACCAATCAAGCCGTTGCCAAAGACTGTGGAGAACCCTGTCTCAGGTGCAGCGAGCCCGATATCCGAGGTCGCGGTCGGTGCGCCGGTGCTATTACACAGTACACAGTAGCTGTAACGAAGCTTGTTGGCTGGTACCGCAGATACGGAGTAATGAGATAGTAGCCAGGTCAGCAGACAACCAAGGAGAAAAGGGACCATGATTAAAATGAAAAGGGACGGTTTTTAAGATTTTTGAGATGAAAAAGGACCACTGTTATCAGAAAAATAGCTGATAAAGGCCTGCTACTATGTGTATAGTAAGCGTGGGATAACAAAATTGGTCTCACATCATCGTTCCGCGACTGGATCCATTGCCCTGGGTGGGATCAAAGCCGTTATATGGTACCACAGTGGAAGAAGCCTTGGCGCACTAGTACTCTGACATCCGTCACATCCACGTGTGTTGTTCCTGGAATCCTAGTCCTAGGGCTTCACCGGCAAGCAACATCCATCGGCGTCGTCTTCTTCAGTCCTGCTGCTGAGAGACGTCTATCACAGTACAAGCAGGCGACTGCAGCAGAGGCCTTGAGAATCTTGATGGTGTCGCTTCGGGAATGCTTCGTGGGCGGATCTTACCCAAGGTAGAATGCAGAGATCCACGATCTGGTGTCAAAATATGATAGATCACATCTGCGAGGGCTTCTACGGCCTTCCATTGTTGCAGGCTGCAGCATGCGCATGCGTATCCTCATGCGTATCCTCATGCGTATCCTCATGCTCATCCTCATGCTCGTTCTCATGCTTATCCTCATGCTCATGCTCATGCTCATGCTTGCCATGACTGTCCTGTCTTCCAAGGCGTCTGGGTTGCTTCGGCAAGGACGGAGCCAACGCTCGCTGTTCAATGGGAATGATGAAGACCTTGTTCTCCGTGTTACTCGGTAGAAGAGCGCCATCATCCATGGCTGACCTGTAAAAAGAAGAGCGCCACGCTACGCTTCCCGACAAGCAAAGATGACCTGCCTTCCATGCCGCTACCGGTAGGTACGTTTACCTTGTACTGGTCGCTCAGCCCCTGCCAGAGACATGGGATTTTCTCTGGCAGAAGGCAAATACACAGTAATTAGATGGGAATCGTGAGCAGCATTTCGTCATTCTGCTAGCGTTCGTGTTTCATCGAAACCTTACCGAACATTCGCTGGCCCCAGCTCCCTTGTCCGTGCGGAATTTGCCAGTACGGAGCCGTCTACCATAGTACGGAGAGTACAGATGTTGCTGGAATGGAAACGGAAATGGGAATGCGAATGCGGTCAGGCCTTCCCTACAGTTCCGCTGTCATCTTTTCTTCACACAAAGAAGATGATGGCACCTGCTCTACCAATGATGAAGACACGAAGCCATCTATCGAAATCCAATACCCAATACTTTGGATCCAGATTCCAGGCTCCTTCTTGCTTGTTGATGGTTCTCCAAACCCAAGACAGCCAGGGCCAGCCTCAAAGGACTGGCGGTCTATCTCGCTTATTTGGGCATCGAGAGGTGAGAGGCTGCGAATGGAGGGTCCGACTGGAATTCCGAACTGTTCCAGCAGCACCCCGGCACAACCGTGACGTCTGTATCAAATACCATGCCTGTATCGAATACCATGCCTGTATCGAATGCCATGCCTGTATCGAATACCATGCCTGTATCGAATGCCATGCCTGTATCGAATACCATGTCTGTATCAAATACCATGTACCAGTACGATGTACCCCAAGTACCAGTGCTATGCACCCCGAGTACCAGTGCTATGTACCCTGAGTACCAGTGCTATGTACCCTGAGTGCCTCCTACCAGTGCTATGTACCCCGAGTACCAGTGCCATGTACCCCGAGTCCTGCTGTATTGAAGTCCAATACCCACCGCCACCTGCCCTCGTGACACAGCAACTGCTATCACTGTGTAATTCCCGCCGCGATGACACAGCATGCTTTTCTGAGAGCAGGCCGACGTGCAGAAGATAGCCAAAGGTTAGTGAGAAATAGAATCATGGGCTGTGCAAAAGCATCCTGAAGCTCCACCAGCAAGGAGTATGCGAGGGAGGAGCCCAGCAAGGACCCAGGAATTCTCCCAAAATACCAGAAAAGGGCCCTGCAGCTGGTGATCCTGTAATACAAAGGACCTTGTACCATAGTATTCTTTTTAGCAGTGCACCAGCCAAAGTCGCCATGGGCCATGGGCTGTCGACACGAGAGATCACCAACTAGCACCCGCCCGCCATAAAAGCTACCCCCTGCCTGTTTATCATAGCCTGATGTGGGCGAGTCATTTCGTGAAGAATGCCCCTTTATCCACAGGTCTGATTTTATTTCGACCGCTAAATGATACCTGCCGAACCAACGCGCCCAACCCAACACATTCCCTGCCTCCTCACAAAACACCATCGACAACCTCACTCCTTTGCTACATTACGAAAAAGACTCCTCTGAGCTTGGTCCTCGAGCGCTTCCGCACCATATAACTCGCCCGACACCCACCGTGACCTCTCCATTCGCTTGCGCCTGGCTGCCCTGCACCTCGAAGGATCCGGACTCCCCAATACCACCGCTTGACCCTCCTGCAGCAAAACTCCGAGCCCACTGCCTTTTCCTGACGACTGCGGGCTCCTGCATCTGAGAAGCACATAGTCTACAAACACGAGCCGCTGCGCCTCTGTAATAAGCTTGTCTTACCTGCCAAAAAAAACATGACGCCCATCCACCTTCGTTAAGGGCCATAATCTCTCAACATGTCTACCGCGCCTGGACACACCAGATTGCCAAATATGGACGCCTTCGCCCACGTATCGTCCAAGCAAAATGTGGTTACATCAAGTCCATTCGATCGAGCACGCCCAAAACCGTCTAGCCTGAGCAACAAATCATCCCATGTCAGCCTCGTCCTCACCAGCTCACAGCCTCACCTACAAAACTCCCTCCCGAACTCGCCTGAAGCTCTCACGCCTTTGCATTCCACCATGTCTTCGTTGCCAGCCGAGTTGTCGTACTTTCCAGACTCAGCCTTGAGTCCAACTTCAACCTCACCCTACCTCATGTCGCCTGTGTCTTCTTCCATGGCTAGTGCCTTGGCCCTGTCGAAAGGCCCTGGAGGCATTATACGTCGTCTGTCTCAGGGCGCGAGAAGTAGGATATCAAGAAGGCCATCCACAAACAGTCAGCCTCACATTGGTCGTTCCACATCGGTTGGTCCACCAACACGAGCTTTCCCAAACTACCCTGCATCTACTGGTCCAGATAGCGCTGTCGATATGAGCTCGGTCTCAGACTTCCCGTCCTCGGAGGATGAGGAAACAATGGACGATATTCCGTATCTAGACATCACACAATCTTTGCATGATGGCGTCTCTACTCGGCCAAGCATTGGATCAATACCAGAGGGAGGACTCGCGCCAGCGATACCCTTGGCTCTGCAGGAAGGTACTATGCTCACCAAGGTCACCAAGAAAAGGAGGAAGCAGCGTCGTTTTCGATTCGAGTTCGCTGCCGCAAAGATTTGCTGGGACCCTCGCAATCCATCCAAGCACGTGTACATCGACCACATTACGGATTTGAGAGAGGCCAATGAGGCAAGAGAATATCTCGAACCCCTCCGTATCCCTGTCGAAGAGCACAGTCGCTGGTTGACAATTGTCTACAACGACTCAAATCGATCGAATGGACGGAGAGTGAAAACAATGCATATCATTGCTCCAGATGTCGCGACCATGCGTCTCTGGAAGGAATCGATAGAATATGTTCAGCAGTCGAGAATACGTACTATGACTGAACTTGCGAAAGGCGGTGAGAAAAGCATCAAGAGATTGTGGCGCAGAGAAACCAATGATGATCCAAAGGTCCGACTTGACCTTAACGGAGCAAAACAACTTTGCCGGAAGTTGGACATCAACTGTTCCGACAATGCCCTGCGTGCACATTTCGACAAAGCTGATTCGGATTCCAATGGCCTTCTCGACTATGCCCAATTCGAAGCCTTCGTCAAAAGGATTCTCGAGCGACAGGATCTCAAAGAAATTTATAATTCCATTCGATCGCCCGGAAGTGCTGAATTGGATCTCGACTCGTTTGTTAATTTCCTCGCCAACCAACAAGGCGTCGACGTCACTGTGAGACATTCCCATTGGACCACCCTTTTCGAGCAGTACGCGAAACGGTGCCGCCCTAAGGAGAACTTGTCTTCAGCTCGAGCATCAGAATCTCGTTCCGTAACCATGAATTTCGCGGCCTTCCAAGACTTCATGGTCGTGTCCAACTACGGAAGAGCGGTCAACTCACGACGATCCGAGCAAAGGCTTGATCGACCGTTGACTGAGTACTTCATCTCGAGCTCGCACAACACCTATCTTCTGGGATGGCAGGTCAAAGGAGAATCAAGTACAGAGGCTTACGTTTCCGCTTTGACACGAGGATGTCGATGTATCGAGATCGACTGCTGGGATGGAGCCGACGGACGCCCCATTGTTCTGCACGGCCGAACCATGACAAGCCATGTTTTGTTCTCGGACTGTATCGCGAAGATCAACGAATACGCTTTCATCGCATCGGATTATCCCTTGATCATCTCACTAGAAGTTCACTGCAATCCGGAACAGCAAGCTGCGATGGCCGAGATCATGAAGACTGTCTTTGGGGATAAGCTGGTCACCGAACCGCTTGACCCTACCGTCGACGTTTTACCCTCACCTGAAGAACTCAAGGGCAGGATTCTGGCCAAGGTCAAAGCAGCTGAGGACCGTGAGGTTCAGAGCTCACGATCGGAATTTCCTCCAGTCACTCGTCGTCAACGCGGTCTCAGCTCACCCTTCTCTCGCCCAATTGGCATTGACCGGGAAGCCATGCCGCCTGGACATTCACTCTCCAGTCCGCCATCTATGAGTCTTCAGTGTGGGAGCGCTCCAACGGCCTCGTCATCTCGGATTTCAGTCAACTCTACGGGTGCGGCGACCCCTCTCAGCCCAAGCAGTTCCGGGGACGATAGCGACGCGGTACCTGACAAGAAAAAGAAGAAGAAAAAGACGAGCAAAATTATCCCCATCCTCGGCAAGCTAGGTGTCTATGCACAGGGAATCAAATATTCTGGTTTCAACTCAGCGGATGCACGCACCTACAATCATGTTTTTTCCCTTTCTGAAGGACAATTTGAGAACCTCTGCCAAAATCAGTCAACCAAAGACCAGCTAGAGAAGCACAATCGACGTAGTCTCATGAGAGTCTATCCAGCGAACCATCGGATCACATCCAACAACTTTGATCCACTCAAATCCTGGCGTCGCGGTGTTCAGATGGTGGCTCTCAATTGGCAGACCCACGATCTCGGCATGCAGTTGAACGATGCCATGTTCGCAGCTGGAGATGATCAAACTGGCTATGTGCTGAAACCAGAAGACATGCGTATTGTCGGAGGCAACACGGTATACGACTTTCCGCTCAAAAAGGTCAAGAAGCGGGTTCAATTTTCCCTCGACCTCCTTTCTGCGCAGCAGCTTCCGAGACCCCGCGATCTTGGCATTGATGCCAATATGAATCCATACATTGAAGTCGAGGTCTACACTGCAGAAGACAAGGCGTATGGTGTTGCTACCGGACAAGGCGGAACGGATGCGTCGGCTCGTAATGGTTTATCCGGGATCGGATCACCACTACGTAAGCGCACTTGCATTGTTCCGAACAATGGATACGATCCTCGCTTCAACGAATCAATGCAGTTCTCAGTTGATACCAAGTATCCAAGCCTCGTATTTGTGCGTTGGACTGTTTGGAACTCGCTCGACGGCCGAACAGCAAACTCTGGCCCACCATTGGCATCTTACACCGTCAAGTTGGATTCTCTTCAACAGGGCTACCGCCACATCCCTTTGAACAACGCCCGCAATGAGGTGTATTACTTTGCGACGCTATTTTGCAAAGTGAAGAAAGAGCCGCTCAGCAATGTGCTCGAGCAGTCGACTTCTCCACATGCCACTGGGCACAACTCACCAACGATGGCCTCTCAAGACTCTACGAAGTCAAACTTCATCTCCAGAGCAGTGTCTGGGGCGAAGAATCGCGTTTTCTCTCGGACACAATCTCAGCAGAAGAAGAATGGAGGACAGATTCTCTCTCGCACCGCTTCTTCAGACAGATGACCTTACGACTTCCTCATCATTTGTACCATATTTTATGAACTCCGCCCTCGGACTTCAGATCAGGCGAGGTTTACTTTTTCACAATTTGCGACAAAATTTTCTCGATTCAAGATACCCCAGCTTTGGCGACTTTATCACGCGACGAATTACAGCGCGGGGATCTTCCTGTTGCTTTCACAGTTGGGCGCGTCATTGGTGTTTGCTAGCATGGTCTGGCGAAGCTGGAATCTTCGTGCCTGGTGCAGTCACTTACCATCTGTCAAAGTAGAGCATCAGATTTTTCCTTGTTTCCTTTACTTTTCCTTTGTCAAGGCGCACCCCGGGCATTTTCGTCATCTCATCATTACCGGAAACATTCAAGATATCATAGACAACTGACACCGAGTGCCTCGACGGTGCGAAGACGACGTTTCGCTTCTTTTCCTTTTACTTCTTCACTTCTTGCCGCAGCGATCATTGGAGAGCTGTGGTCTCTTGATGGTGCAAAGCTGGCTTCTATTGTATTCTACAACTTTCGGAGGGGATTTAGGGTGGGCTCGATCACTTATTTGCATGGACGGAAGGCATCATGGCGGCGGGAATATCATGTCCAGCGCGGCTTTCCATCGCTGCTACAACTTTTATTGGAGACAAGATGATGATGCATGGGGAGGGCAGATGGGGCAAAAGGGTCATATGGGTGGTGTATCTACTGGTCGCCAAAGGGACTCGAGGGTCTACGACTTGTCTTGATGGCTCGGCTTGCTACTGGCTGGCTGGCTTGGGAAGGGAATTTGGCACCATCAAGATTGGGAGGACTGGATCATGGAATTACGATAGTGCGCAGTTTTTCACAAATATGACGAACTCGTCTTTTTTTCCGTCGTGGCTCTTTTTTGAGCTGCCGACTTCTGCCTCAACAAACTTTTTTTAACTTTTTTGCTTACCTCTGGTGTCTTCTTGTCGTTCCACTGAAACGTTTGCGACTAGGTTCGCCACCACTTCGTCGTTGCTCTTTTATTTACTCTGTTCTACCGGTGGTTTTGTTTTTGGGAGTTGAAATCTTAGGCTGTGGTTTTATGAGAGATGAATTGGCGGATATTCATTTTTATGATATGGCCTTTTTTATCGCCATTCCTTTCGTTTCCTTTCCTTTCGTTGCCCCATCCATCATCGTATGGTGACAGCGGAGGAAGTCTGGGTTTCCTCGATTGAGCGCTTTTACTGCGGTATTTGCGAACGGTCCGTCTCCGATATTCTTTTCGATTTGGGTTCGTCCTGTTTCTTTTGGATTTGGGTTCTTTTATTGGGACCTTCTTGTCTTTTGAAAAATGCTTTTTTTGTTTCGGACGTTGGGGCCGACGCCGTTGTCTGTACCTTTGCAAGCGGTGGAAGTGTTGTTTCATGGTTTTTTTATTCTTGGTTTTGATTTCTTGATTCTTGGTTTTTGATTTTGAATCTTGAATCTCGGCCCTATTGTCCTCGTTTGCGCTTTGCCACGCTACGCCACGCCATGTCTTTTTGCTTGGTTCGGTCTGTGCTGGAACGGGTGGGATAGTGGATAGTGGGATAGTGGGATGGATGGGAGGGGAGGGGGCTAGGGGGATGGTGGGAGGGGGGTTTAGTGAGGGATGGTAGAGATGAGGTGGATAGGGTGGATAGGGTGGATAGGGAGGGTACTGATGTTGATAGGGAGGATACTGATGTTGATAGGGAGGATACTGATGGGGATAGGGAGGATACGGAGTGATAATAAGGATAGAATAGGGCAAGTGGAGGAGGGTTTCGGACCCTGATTTGAGATTTTTGGCGTTTGCGCTGTTTGGGGATGGGGTGGTGCGGTGTGGACTGTAGAATATAATATGGAATACCGGTATTCATGAGTTGGGTTGGTTGGGTGGTTTGAGATAGGGGGGTTGTGGCGAGAGAGGGGGAGGGAGTTGGACAGGCTGGGTGCGTTGGGGAGACTACCTAAGCTGGACTGGTTTCTTGCTTATTAAGTTGGGATGAGAGCGCAGATGTGCGGATGAATTGGTGGGGAGAGATGGATTATTGGGTATCTTTGGAAACCGGAGTAGAATACGCTGACTATATCGAGAAAGATTTGGAGGCGTTGTAGCTGATTGACTCGTTTCTATCTTCCATTCGACACCATTCGTGGTTGTTCTTCTTCATATATCGCCGATATCGGGCGCGCGCTTTGGGGGACTTGGATATTATGATCATCGCTGTTTTGCGCTTTCTTTGACCTTGTCATTCGATCAACCTACCTCCTATCGCGGGCTCCCTCAATCTCGTTGAAGCCGATCGAAGAAGGAGACCGGAGAAGAAGACCGGACTGTGGCTTTTCCTGTATGCCAACTGAAAGAGCAGGAATGATGAACCTTTTGCTGGCCTGTCTTCGAATGTTCTTGATGCAAGATCGGAGCTATCTCTGTGTGGGCGGATTATATGTCTTCGGGTTCACGTCTGTCCGGAGGTAGACCATGGAGTCAAAGTATCAAGTCAAGATGTTTTGTGCGAAGGTTTTGAAGCCTCTTTCGAAACTTGGCTTCTCATTTTGGATGCTCAGTCTCACTGGTAAGGGAATTTTGGAGGTGCCACCCACAATCCCATTACTGCATCGATACAGGCTAACTCCACTCCCAGGTATTCAAAAGTTCACGCCGGAACTAACTCTCACAATCGATCCAAGTAGAACTATCCACGCTTCCATCAATCCTGGCTATCGAAGACCCCGGAGTTGTCTTCCAATTCCCGAAACAATCTATTAACTGCAGTCGGCGAAATGGACGCCTGCTTTATCTATGAAGGTGCTCATTGTACATCCGTTGCGAGTACCGAACGGACATACATGTCCCTAACAATTTCCCGTATTAGCTATGATTCTCGAGGTCAGGAAGGGGAGCGGGCTTTAGTATTACTTACCTTTCGGCACAGTTGATCTTTACCATATTTCGGATGTCCATTCGAGTCGAGTTCTCTACAATAGCCATTGCCATTCTTTCCACTATATACTAGGCATTCTGACGAGTCGGGTTGTTAGTATTATTTACGAAGTATATCTGTTCTGTAGTAAGGTCATTCTATGGTAGTACCTACCCATATTTTTGGTGGAGGGGATTGTCCTTGGACGCATTCGGAGCCAACGAGGAGGAGCGTAGTAAGGATTGTGTATTTCATGGTGAAAGAGATGTTTGAATTCTTGCGGGTGTTGGTTGTCCTAGAATCGTTTGCGCGGAAAGCCAGACGGTTATATAGTAGTGCTTAGTAGGGACTTACTGTGGTACCCCCCCAAATAAACGTTCATTTGGTGGATCCTCCGATGAACGGCCGCGGAAGCATGTGAAGCTGTATTCAAGCCAGAATCTTCCATTCATGGTGTTTATAATCCGTCAGTAATCTGTCTCATATAGCCACCGTGGAATCTTTGTATTCTGCCACCGTGGAATCTTCTACGGTAGTAGGTTTTTGGTGTATATATAATAGGCTAATTATAAGACCGTAGGAAGTCAGATTTAAGCTATTCAAGTTATCTTTAAAGCAGTTTATTTATTCATTCATTCATTTATTCATTTCTTATCTATTATACGGTGCTAGGAGCTAACACGAGATTAGCGCCTTAAGATCCTTACTCTCTACTATATAGGCTTTCACCTGAAGGTAATCTCTAACTTCTTTAAGGAGAAGTAGAACTACGAAGTCTCTATACGCTAGTATTAGTAGGCTATTAAGGCTGGTTATCTAACCCCTTAAAAGTACCGGTCTAGGAGGAAAGGTTAACTTACTAAGGAGGAAATTAATAAGGTAGAGGCCTATATTATCTCCTTAAAGGAGACACGTCTAGAGTTATAGCTTACCCTCTTAATTAGCCCTTTCCGCTATCTCGGTGTCAGCGGAGAGATACTTCGAAAAGCCCTTACTAAACGGGGTTACTACCGATACGTAGCACGCTAGAAGCCACCTATTATAGAGAGAAACCGAAAGCAACGGCTTAAATAGGCTAAGGAATACGAGTACTTATCACGTAAAGACGAGTGTGTACGCGAGTATGGGTGAATATGACGTGGGTTCGGGGGGCTCGAGGGTCGTTGGCGTCAGTTGGGTCTTGTCGATAGGGATCGACCGCCGATCCCTGCGGATGGGCCTCGTCCATTCGGGCGTCGTCCGATCGGTGAACTTTGGGAGCCGTATCGTGACCACGAGCGCCGCCGCGAGGGAGGTTAGCCTTCCGTAGTTGTTCGTCTTATTCCTAATAACGTCTCTAGTCAACCTCGTCCGGGGTTTTATCGTTGCCTTCCGTAGTTGTTCGTCTTATTCCTAATAACGTCTCTAGTCAACCTCGTCCGGGGTTTTATCGTGGTAGACCGTAGTTAGCGCGGCGTTATATCGAGGTTAATCGGTAATAGTAGGAGCGG